>JAWPHD010016756.1:0-48195 GCA_037043455.1 Cyrtodaria siliqua
CGTTACAAACATGCACTTGTCAAAAGTGTGCAGAAAACAAGGTGACATTATGTCGTTTTTTAAGAGAGTAGATAGTGAAAACATCGAAAGAACATAGACTTATAGACCTGGATATTGTAAATTGTTTCGTTTAAATATGATTTCTCATAATCGATATACTGTCTGTGTAAATCTAAACGTCTATTTATAGAAATGCATTTGTGACAATATTGACAACGTTGTTTCATTGTATACATGTATATGCCTTTCTCTGTTTTTAATAAATTATGAAATCATAAATATTTTGCTGATTTATTTCATTACCAAAACGTTTTCTTATATAGCTTTAACATGAAAAGAAACATATTCATCAACATATATGAAGGAAGAAATCATGTATTTCATTAAAATCGGCAAATATCGGCAATATATACACGTATATGCATAGTGTAAAACAGGTGGGTGGGGTAATAAAAAAAACAAGTATGCCATTATCGTTTAATTCGAACTTCGGATAACTCGAACTTTTTTTCTGGTCCCTTAAAATTCGAGATACTGAGTGTGGACTGTAAATCAAGGGCCATAACTCCGCTGTTACTAGTCCGATATGAATGGTTTTCGAACTTGTCCGAGCTTTTATCGATATTAACAATTTGATCAAGTTTGGTAAAGATCGGATGAACAATGAAGACCCTATCGTCTTAACGAGGGAAAATATATTTTAACTAAATCAAGGGCCATAACTCAGCTGTTACTGGTCCGATATGGCTGGATTTCGAACTTGTTCAAGCTTTCAACGACATTAACAATCTGATAAAATTTGGTAAAGATTGGATGAACAATGAAGATCGCCTTAACGAGGCAAAATATAGCATTTTTAACTAAATCAAGGGCCATAACTCCGCTGTTACTAGTCCGATCTGGCTTGTTTTTGAAATCATCCGAGCTTTTATTGATATTTACAATCTGGTGAAGTTTGGTAAAGATCGGATGAAAAATGAAGGCCCTACCGTCTTAACGAGGCAAAATATAGCATTTTGAACTAAATCAAGGGCCATAACTCCGCTGTTACTAGTCCGATATGAATGGTTTTCGAACTTGTTCGAGCTTTAATCGATATTAACAATTTGATAAAGTTTGGTAAAGATCGGATGAACAATGAAGACCCTATCGTCTTAACGAGGGAAAATATATTTTAACTTAAATCAAGGGCCATAACTCAGCTGTTACTGGTCCGATATGGCTGGTTTTCGAACTTGTTCGAGCTTTCAATGACATTAACAATCTGATAAAATTTGGTAAAGATCGGATGAACAATGAAGCCCCTATCGCCTTAACGAGGCAAAATATAGCATTTTTAACTAAATCAAGGGCCATAACTCCGTTGTTACTAGTCCGATCTGGCTTGTTTTTGAACTCGTCCTAGCTTTCATTGATATTTACAATCTGGTGAAGTTTGGTAAAGATCGGATGAAAAGTGACGGTGCTAGAGTGTTCATATCAAAAAGTCACATCCGCATCTACAATGTCACGTACCAATGTACTACCCAAGATGCAACTATAACCAAAGTTTGAAAGGTCTATCACATACAGTCCTTCAGAAAGTAACCTAAATGCAAAAGTTAAATGTAATATTATTAAGTTATCTGCCCTTTGCCTGGGTCTCATTCGCATCTACTATGTCACAAAGCATTAATTACTACCCAAGATGCAACTATAACCAAAGTTTGAAAGGTCTATCGCATACAGTCCATGAAAAAGTGACCTAATTGTAAAAGCTGAATGTAAAATTATCAAGTTATCTGCTTGAATGAAGTTTACATCAGCATCTACTACGTCACGTAGCTGTACTACCAAAGATGCAACTATAACCAAAGTTTCAAAGGTCTAGTGCATACAGTTCCTGAGAAATTAATCTAAATGCAAAAGAATGTAAAATTATTAAGGTATCTGCCCTTTTATTCTGCTGGATATGCAACAAAAATAGGTTAAATTGTGGGAAAGGTTTAAGAAGCACCAAACGTTGACCAATTCAACTTAAGGATACATGCTTTCAAAAAATGCCAGGAGACAAGCATGAGAGGCCCTTTAACACATAATTATGAGGCTCCAATGAGGGGCCTTCTATTAAATTAAACAAGAGGTCAATGACCTTGAAGCTCTACTGATAGATTTTGATTTCAGGAAGTAGTCGCTACAAACTTGTTTTTTGAAAAATTATTTTAGCCGTGGCGGCCATCTTGAATTTCCGGCCGACCTGAAATTTTGCTAGGATCAATTAGACATCAAGAGCAACTTTCCTGTGAAGTTTCATGAAAATCTGTCAAGTAGTTCCAGAGGAGTAATGAATGAATGAATGAACGGTGTTTTACGGCACGTCGACACATAAATAGGTCATATTAGGAGTAGTCGCTACAAGTTTTCATTATATAACTCTATGTAAACAAAGATGGCCACTGGAAGCCATATTTAACGTCAAATCAAAATAATGTTCGACTCGGATAACCATCATGTCATGCTGATCATTTTAGAAAAAGTCCCATATCAATATCACTTATAGTTTTCAAGAAGTAGTCACTACAAACTTATTTTTTAACAAGAGGCCCAAGAGGGCCTGTGGACGCTCTACTGGCTAACATGGCTCTTATAACATCAATGAAGCGAGTGACTGCCATTTATGTTTTATTGGAATATTCGGGCAACAGCTTTTTGACTAAATCAAGGGCCATAACTAAAGAATCTGGTAAAGCTTGGTAAAGATCAGATGAAAAATAAAGGCGGTACCGTATTAATGAGGCAAAATATAGCATTTTTAACTAAATCAAGAGCCATAACTCCTCTGTTACTGGTCCGACTGGTCCGACATAGAAAAAAAAAAAAAATGAAAAATAAAAAAATAAAAATGAGAAAAAAAAATTATCAAATAAAAAAATAAAATTTAAAAAAAAAAAAAATGAGAAAAAAAAAAAAAAAAAAAATGTAAACAAATGAAAAAAAAAGAAGAAAAAAAAAGAAAGCCATAAAATCTGCTAAAGTTTGGCTAAGATCAGATGCAAAATAATACATGAGAGCTCTGTGCCATGTGGTTCCAGAGAAGAAGATTCTTTTCAGTGTTTGCCTATACAAGCCTAAGTAAAACTGTGACCCCCAGGGTGGGGCCAAATGTGACCAATGGGTCACCATTTGAACAAACTTGGTAGAAGACCATAAGCTAATAGCAAATGCAAAATATTAAACCTCTGGCTCTTGCAGTTTCAGAGAAGATTTTTTTCAGTTTTTCCCTATACAAGCATTTATGTAAAACTGTGACCCCGGGGCGGGGCAAATTAGATGTGACACCAGGGTCACCATTTGAACAAACTTGGTAAAGGACCATAAGCTTATAATAAATGTCAAATATCAAACCTCTGGCTCTTGTAGTTTCCGAGAAGAAGATTTTCAAAAAAAGATCCTATATAAGTCTATGTAAAACTGTGACCCTTGGGGCGGGGACAAATTTGACCCCAGGGTCAGCATTTGAACAAACTTAGTAGAGGACCATAAGCTGAAGCTACATGTAATACATGAGAGCTCTGTGCCATGTGGTTCCAGAGAAGAAGATTTTTTTTCATTTATGCCTATACAAGCCTATGTAAAATTGTGACCCCCCGGGGTGGGGCCAAATGTGACCCCTGGGTCACCATTTGAACAAACTTGGTAGAGGACCACAAGCTTATAGCAAATGCAAAATATTAAACCTCTGGCTCTTGCAGTTTCAGAGAAGAAGATTTTTTAAGTTTTTCCCTATACATGTCTATGTAAAACATGTGACCCTTGGGGCGGGGCCAAATGTGACCCAAGGGTCACCATTTGAACAAACTTGGTAAAGGACCATAAGCTTATAGTAAATGCAAAATATCAAACCTCTGGCTGTTGTAGTTTCCGAAAAGAAGATGAAGAAAAAAATCCTATATAAGTCTATGTAAAATTGTGACCCCCGGGGCGGGGAAAAATTTGACCCCAGGGTCACCAAACTTAGTAGAGGACCATAAGCTGATGCTACATGTAATACATGAGAGCTCTGTGCTCTTGTGGTTTCAGAGAAGAAGATTTTTTAAAGTTCTTTTCCTATATGTCTATATGAAAAACATGCAAAACCTCAATATACAAACTTTGGACCCCCGAGGCACGGCCATTTTTGACCCTGTGGACTTTATTTGAACAAACTTGATAGTCTAGGCGTTGGCGATCATTTTAAAAAGAAAAAACTGTTGAAATCTGTCCAGCGGTTCTGGAGAAGAAGATTTTTTAAGGTTTCGATATATATGGTAATGGCAGCCATCTTGGATGTAGCGCTGACCTAATTATAACAAATCTAAAAAGCATTCATCTAAGGATCATCCATGTGAAGTTTGGTCAAAATTAGCCAAGCGGTTTCTGAGGAGAAAGTTGTTTGAAGAAAAGTTAACGAACGAACGGACGGACGGCAGACGACGGACGACGGACAACACACCATCCCAATGAAGCTCTGCTGGCTCTTGGCCAGTAGAGCTAAAAATTCTATTTTTTAGCTGTCGGCGGCCATCTTGAATTTCTGGCCGGGGATCTGAAATTTTGCTAGTTCAATTAGACATTAAGAGCAACATTCCTATAAAGTTTCATGAAAATCACGCCAAGTAGTTTCAGTAGGAGTAGTCGCTACAAGTTTTTACTACATTCAAGTGATATGAAAACGCAACACGGGAATTTCCGCTATATTTTGTATGTACAATATGCGCTGCTTTTAATCGAATGGTACATGGCTACGTAAGACCTTTCCTTTTGGAAAAAGTACTAAAACAACAAATAATACAGCAAATAGTATTCCTTCAATGTTTCATTATTCACAAAGTACGCGTTTGGCTCAATCATGTGAGCAAACTTAGGATGCAACATTTTGCAAGCTATTTACGTTAAATACAGTACTAGACTATCTCAATTTTCCAAAGAGCTACTTCTACATTTATGAAGTTCTTGTTACAAAGTGTAGTGTGAATAAAACCTCTACAACATCACAGTTGTGTCCTTTCTCTAGTTAACTGCAACTTTCTTTTTAAAAAAACATCTTGCGATTTCTTTGGAATATTATGTGCAATTAAGTGTGCAGTATATACAATATATAGCGGAAATTCCCGTGTTGCGTTTTCATATCACTTGAGTATATATAACTCTATGTAAACAAAGATGGCCGCTGGCAGCCATGTTTAACCTCGAATCAAATGATTTTTGACAAGGACCAACATCATGTCATGCGGATCATTTTAGAAAAAGTCTTATATCAATATCACTTATAGTTTTCAAGAAGTAGTCGCTACAAACTTGTTTTTTAAAAACCTATTTTTAGATTTGGCGGCCATCTTTGATTTCACATCAACATGAATTTTTGCTAGGATCAACTAGACTTCATGGGCAACATTTCTGTAAAGTTTCATGAAAATCCATTCAGTAGTTTCAGAGGAGTAGTCGCTACAAAAAAAGGTTCAATCTCTGATCAGTAGAGCTAAAAATGAAAAAATAAAAAAATAAATAAAAATAATAATATAAAAAAAGAAAGTCATAAAATCTGCTAAAGTTTGGCAAAGATCGGATAAAAAATGAAGGCCCTACTGTCTTAACGAGGCAAAATATAGCATTTTGAACTAAATCAAGGGCCATAACTCCGCTGTTTCTAGTCCGATATGAATGGTTTTCGAACTTGTCTGGGCTTTCATCGATATTAACAACTTGATAAAGTTTGGTAAAGATCGGATGAACAATGAAGACCCTATCGTCTTAAAGAGGGAAAACATATTTTAACTAAGTCAAGGGCCATAACTCCGCTGTTACTGGTCTGATATGGCTGGTTTTCGAACTTGTTCGAGCTTTCAACGACATTAACAATCTGATAAAATTTGGTAAAGATCGGATGAACAATGAAGCCCCTATCGCCTTAACGAGGCAAAATATAGCAATTTTAACTAAATCAAGGGCCATAACTCCGTTGTTACTAGTCCGATATGGCTGGTTTTTGAACTTGTCTGAGCTTTCATTGATATTAACAATGTGGTAAAGTTTAGTAAAGAAAGGATGAACAAGAGGCCCAAGAGGGCCTGTGGACGCTCTACTGGCTAACATGGCTCTTATAACATCAATGAAGTGACTGCCATTTACGTTTTTTTGAAAGTTTCGGGCAAAAAACAGCTTTTTAACTAAATCAAAGGCCATAACTAAAGAATCTGGTAAAGTTTGGTAAAGATCAGATGAAAAATGAAGGCCCAACCGTATCAACGAGGCAACATATAGCATGTTTAACTAAATCAAGAACACCTCTGTTACTGGTCCGACTGGTCGAACATAGAGCTAAAAAAAAATAAAAAATTGCAAAACATTTAAAAAAAAAGAGAAGATATTTCAAAAAAAAATCAAAAAAAAAAATTTAAAAAAAAAATTAAAAAAAAAAATTAAAAAAAAAATTAAAAAAAAAAATTCTCTATACATGTCTATGTAAAACATGTGACCCGAGGGTTACCATTTGAACAAACTTGGTAAAGGACCATAAACTTACAGCAAATGCAAAATATTAAACCTCTGGCTCTTGCAGTTCCAGAGAAGAAGATTTTTTTCAGTTTTTCCCTATACAAGCATTTATGTAAAACTGTGACCCCCGGGGCGGGGCCAGATGTGACCCCAGGGTCCCCATTTGAACAAAATTGGTAAAGGACCAATAGCTTATAGCAACAGCAAAATATTAAACCTCTGGCTCTTGCAGTTTCAGAGAAGAAGATTTTTTAAGTTTTTCCCTATACATGTCTATGTAAAACATGTGACCCTTGGGGCGGGGCTAAATGTGACCCCAGGGTCACCATTTGAACAAACTTGGTAAAGGACCATAAGCTTTTAGCAAATGCAAAATATTAAACCTCTGGCTCTTGCAGTTCCAGAGAAGATTTTTTTTCTTCAGTTTTTCCCTCTACAAGCATTTATGTAAAACTGTGAATCCCCGGGGCAGGGCCAGATGTGACCCCAGGGTCCCCATTTGAACAAAATAGGTAAAGGACCATAAGCTTATAGCAACACCAAAATATTAAACCTCTGGCTCTTGCAGTTTCAGAGAAGAAGATTTTTTAAGTTTTTCCCTATACATGTCTATGTAAAACATGTGACCCTTGGGGCGGGACCAAATGTGACCCCAGGGTCACTATTGTCACTATTTGAACAAACTTGGGAAAGGATCATAAGCTTATAATAAATGTAACATATCAAACCTCTGACTCTTGTAGTTGGCGAGAAGAAGATTTTTAAAAAAAAAATCCTATATAAGTCTAATATGTAAAACTGTGACCCTCGGGGCGGGGACAAATTTGACCCCCGGGTCACCATTTGAACAAACTTAGTAGAGGACCATAAGCTGATGCTACATGTATTACATGAGAGCTCTGTGCCATGTGGTTCCAGAGAAGAAGATTTTTTTCAGTTTTTCCCTATACAAGCCTATGTAAAACTGTGACCCCCGGGGTGGGGCCAAATGTGACCCCTGGGTCACCATTTGAACAAACTTGATAGAGGACCACAAGCTTATAGCAAATGCAAAATATTAAACCTCTGGCTTTTGCAGTTTCAGAGAAGAAGATTTTTTAAGTTTTTCCCTATACATGTCTATGTAAAACATGTGACCCTTGGGGCGGGGCCAAAAGTGACCCGAGGGTCACCATTTGAACAAACTTGGTAAAGGACCATAAGCTTATAGTAAATGCAAAATATCAAACCTCTGGCTCTTGTAGTTTCCGAGAAGAAGATTTTTAAAAAAAAAATCCTATATAAGTCTATGTAAAACTGTGACCCCCGGGGCGGGGACAAATTTGACCCCAGGGTCACCATTTGAACAAACTTAGTAGAGGACCATAAGCTGATGCTACATGTAATACATGAGAGCTCTGTGCCTTGTGGTTTCAGAGAAGAAGATTTTTTAAAGTTTTTTCCTATATGTCTATATGAAAAACATGCAAAACCTCAATATACAAATTTTGGACCCCCGGGGCACGGCCATTTTTGACCCCGGGGACTTTATTTGAACAAACTTGATAGTCTAGGCGTTGCCGATCATTTTAAAAGAAAAACTGTTGAAATCTGTCCAGCGGTTCTGGAGAAGAAGATTTTTTAAGGTTTCGACCATATATGGTAATGGCAGCCATCTTGGATGTAGCATTGACCTGATTTTAACAAATCTAATAAGCATTCAACTAAGGATCATCCACGTGAAGTTTGGTCAAAATTAGCCAAGCGGTTTCTGAGAAGAAGTTGTTTGAAGAAAAGTTAACGGACGACAGACGACAGACAGACGACAGACAGACGACAGACGACGGACGACGGACAACACAGCATCCCATAAGCTCTGCTGGCCCTTGGCCAGTAGAGCTAAAAATGAAGGCCCTATCGTCTTAACGAGGCAAAATATAGCAATATAGCATTTTTAACTAAATCAAGGGCCATAACTCCGCTGTTACTTGTCCGATCTGGCTTGTTTTCGAACTGACGTCCGAGCTTTCATTGATATTAACAACCTGTTAAAGTTTGGTAAAGATCGGATTAAAAATGAAGGCCCTATCGTCTTGAGCCAAAAGTTAACGCCGACGACGGACGGACGACGGACAACTCGGCATCCCATAAGCTCTGCTGGCCTTTGGCCAGTAGAGCTAAAAACTGTCAAATATTATCTTTTCATAACCTTGTAACAAAGAATGATCTTCAATTCCTATTACCTTTAATTTATTTTACATTTACAGTGATTTCCAACTGTGTATAAAAAAAAATATTTTCAACCAAAACATAAATTAAATGAGGCCCTTAAAGATTTGTTTTTGTAATATTATTTCGAGCAATTAAACTATTTTCAGACACATGTCTCTTTATTCTCACTCATAAAAATAAGAAAATTAAACAAAGAGAAACAACACATTAAAGAAATTATAACATTTATTACAGTTGCATTAAGTGAGGCCTCTCTTGGGTATATATTTGTACGTACATAAAAGACAGATCACAAATTCATGAATTTGTAATTATGGTGAAAGTTATATGCACTTATATACACATTGAACACCTTCCTAATTCAAAACTGAACATCAAATTACATTGTGCAGCAAGTTTTTTTACAAACAAATCCTAAGATAGAAATAGTACAAATACAATTTGATTGAGGCCCTGATTAACAGTTCTTCCAATATTCAATCATTGCGAAGGCCTGACTATATGGAGAATATTTGGGGGGTTTTCAGTGTGAGATCGAAATTTATTTCATCGAGTGATCTTCGAAAATGGCATTCTCAAGATTGGCCAACGGAAAAAAAAAAGTTCTTTTTATCTTGTGCTTTAGTCATGTTTTAACTGCCGATCAGATATTTCAATTCCTCACGTGTAGCCCCATCTTTACAGACAATTTACTTTAACTCAATAAATACTACGCAAGTGAAATAGTACACAAGAATTTAATTAATTAAAAAGTGATTACCGGTATGTTCAGAATATCATTTTTTCCAACAATACACGCATACAAAGGAGTCTCAATTGTATAAAAAGTAGTCCCAAAAAACCAGTGAGACATCACATTGGTAATCTACTGTTTTTAAACAGTGAGATACCAATTTTATTTGACTGTCGTTGCAAAGCATAACAAAATTTATTATTGGTTATACGGTTTCATGTGGAAAATGTCAAATTAGCCTAAATTGTACATAACATGTAACTGTACTTTTTAACGGTTATTTTCTCTTTCGCACTGCCCATACCTGCACATGTATTGCTGAGCTGAGCTTTTTATATTTTTTGTTGTACAGTTGCATTTTGACCAGTTCTTGACAATTTGAATTGAATTGAATTGGATTTTATAGTCGCACCAACAGCTAAGGTCATATGGCGACTTTCCAGCTTCCACTGGTGGAGGAAGACCCCAGGTGCCCTCGTCCGAGCAATTTTCGTGCATGGGCAGGGCACCTGGGTAGAACCACCGATGTTCCGCAAGCCAGCTGGAAAGCTTCCTCACATAAAGATTCCTAGGCCCCTGAGGGATCGAACCTACAGTGGTGAGGGGCAAGTGATAGCAGACAACCATTTGAACCCTCAGGGAGAGTACTCCAGAACGGAATTCAGTTACCAGATTATTTAGCCCATACCCACTCAGTGGTCGATGGCAGTACAGGCTGATCCTAAGGAGCATTTTATCCAAATATGACTGCTCTGGTAGACAGCTCGCAGTAAGTATATGCTGGACAAGCGCACTCTGTGATCTTCAATTTGTCTATTTCCATATGAAAACATGTTTCCTGGCAGTGTTGACAGTTTGAAAAGCCGATGTTCTGGAGTACATGTGAATAACAAATCTCTCGAGCAATGCAGTATCCTCATCAGTGACTTGCTCAGGGGCTGAAGATAAACCCTTGAAGAGCCAATGTATTTCTGGCATAGGTTTCCACATATTAAACGCACTCTTTTTACCAATGCCATTTAATGACAAAACCGTATCACAACCTGAGATTGCAAGAAACAGTAGAAGTCCCCAAGAGGCATCGGGGGCCAAGACGCTCAGAAATCATATGTGCTGGTATGTATTGGAAATTCTTTGCATGACCAAATGCATTCCAAAGGCAACAGTCAGAAGTAGCAAATGAACTGGCAATGACAATGGCTAATACTACTATGTCAGTAATAGTGGCATATAAAAGTATGTTTTTCCAATCGCTATTGAAAGCATGCGCTGTGTGGAGCATCATCCTGTAATCTGCTTCCTCTAGGTTACTCTCTATTTCGACGTTTCGTTACAAACCTTCTCGCCTCTCCCCGCTGCCGGTTCGAATCCCACTGGTAGCTCGACTTGTGAGAAAGTGACGATTCTTACGGTTTTCGGAAGGTCTACAGTACTGGTTCTACCCAGGAAAAGTTAGTGGTCTGCCTCCACTACAAATAAATCGACTGTTATATATAACCTTGCATGTGTTGAAAATGACGTAAAAGACAAATCTATTTCCAAAATACTTCAGGGCATTCTCTCCATATGTCGAAATGACAGTTTTCCCCATCATAAATTCGAAACCCTCTACACACTTTGAAAGGTACTGATACAATCCAATTTTGTTTCTGTCATTTTGAAATGTTTTCCAATTTTCTGTTGTACTGCTAGTCTGTCTTGTAATGGCCTTCAAACAGTCATCTCTATATACATCCGATACAATGTCAAGTCGTAGCTGCTTTATGATGTGCAGCAGAAATACTTTGTTGGCATAGTCTTCAAATGTTGTTATCATATCATTGGCTTTATGTGGGTCAAGTCATTGAACTACAGCCGCTCCGTCAATGACAATACAATCAACAGCTGGGTATTCATTGGTTTTATAACATAATTTCTCAAGTGGTTCCAACAGATCGGACTTGCTACCGAATTTCTTTTCATTGTTCCCAGCCATTGCTGGTGGCCAACTGTGATTTTCATGAGCGAAGAAGTTATCAAGGTCTCCATCTCTATTTTGGCAGGTTTTATACATTCTGAAGAACAAGTCTATGTCTGTCTTCATGGTCTTCATTTTGTCTTTGTTCTTTAATGATTGTTTTTGTCCTTTATTATGAAATAAGGGTAGGTTGTTTCGGGGTGAGCAGTTCGTAGAATGACCTCCTCATTGCCTATGTTCTCTGATACCAAAGTATCATATGTTTTCACCTTTTTCCGCTTGTCTCACAGATCCTATTGCATTCGTTATCACGACTTTCGAGTCCAATGTCTTTAAGCAGAGTCTGTAAACAACAAGAGGAGTGCTGTTATCGCTGGTGTTCTCTTGGATCAAGTACCTGCTTTTGTGCAAAGTATGATGACCATGACAAGAAGACATATTTGTCTATTGTTGACTTGCCAATGTTGTTTTTAACATGTTCTAGCCAGTCTGACTTTAATGTGACAGAACCTGGATACTGCTGATTTGGTGGAGGTTCACATCCGTAAATCAATGTGGGCTGCGGAGTGTTAGTACAAAAAGCTGTCGGTAGTACATCTAAGTACTTCTCTGGAAGAAACTTCGTAATTGTTCGTCCCTGTAATGATCGTACATTGAGGGAATTGGATTCAGAATCCTCAAGATATTCATATACATGTTGTGAAAGTGAGATGGCTGTTCCATGAAAAGCATCAGTTGACTTACTGACTGTGGGTTATGGTCTTTATTGTATAAGGTTTCCAGTCGTGTAAAGCCCATTTCTGATATTTGGCGGGCACACAAGTCCGGCTCTTTCGTAGTCATCTGTGTGTATACTTTATTTGGCTGTTATACATGATACGTACTATAGCTTTCATGTCAGACCACGTTGGAATTGAATTGAATTGGATTTTATAGTCGCACCAACAGCTTAGATCATATGGCGACTTTTCAGCTTCCTCTTGTGGAGGAAGACACCAGTTGCCCCTGCGGGCAATTTTCATGCATGGTCGAGCACCTGGGTAAAACCGCCGACGTTCCACAAGCCAACTGGATAGCTTCCTCACATAACGTTTCCTAGGCCCCTGGGGGATCGAACCTACAGCGATGAGGGGCAATTTATTTCAATTCAGAGACATTAACCACTCGGCCCAAGCCATCTTTTAAACATTAATTACATACAAATAACGTCTGTGTCAATACTGCCAGAGTCGTCTGCAAAATGTTTGATAAATGGCGAATTTTAAAAAAGGGAAATAATTGAAATATATCAACAACCATTTCCTTACAAAGGGAATAAATAAAAATTGTTGTTATATGATATACATTGTTTTAAATAGTGTTGCTACTAAATTAATATATATTTCTCGATTTTAGACAATTTGATTTATGGAAAAAAAATCAATCAATCTTTGAACCTTAATATGGGCCTCACCCGGGCTTGAAATTTAAGTAAGAGCCTCATATATGCATTTTATGTTTAAATTAGACCTTCTTTAATTTATTACACATGTTAGTGCTGTGTAAAACTATCTTTGAGTAATTATACTACATATTTATCAGTAATAATAATACCTTATCACTGGGCTTAGTCAATATCATATGCCCCCATTGGGGCCTCATTTAAGCAGGAGACAGACCCTGTCATGATCGTCTCCTGGACTTTTTTTAACAAGCTTTGCCTATAGTATAATCATGCTAAGTTTGGTGATTTTTACACCATTTCCACATTCATGTTGCATATCCAGCAGACTATTTGCTAAAATGAAGGGTAAAAATATTGATAACAAAAAATGATTTGGGTAAAATAAAAAAAATAAAAAAATATATACATGACGGGTAAAACTAGATGGGTGTTCCGCGGAACACGTGTGTCGCCTGTCAGCGCTTTGTCAGTATAACAAGTTTTTTTTACCCAGATAAATGACCTTGATAAACTGGCCTGACTAAGTTTTCGTGAAGACAAAAATGAGTACTTAACCCATACAATTCAGTGGGACCTTGACCTTTATATTTTAGTATGGTCATGTCGATGTTGTCATGATGAGTATATATTGAAAGTGTGATGAATATCAAGAAATGACAAAGTTATAACCAAAGTTAAAGTTTTTGTTAAGAAAATTAGTATTTAACCCATATAATGACATTCAGTGTGAGCTTGACCTTTATATGTCAGTATGGTCATGTCGGTGTTGTCATGATGAGTATATACTGAAAGTTTGATGAAGAAATATCAAGAAATGAAAGTTATAGCCAACGTTAAGTTTTCGTGAAGAAAAAATGTGTATTTAACCCATATAATGACCTTCAGTGTGATCCTGACCTTTATATTTTAGTACGGTCATGTCGATGTTGTCCAAATGAGTATATATTGAAAGTTTGATGAAGAAATATCAAGAAATGAGAAAGTTATAACCAACGTTCAGTTTTCGTGAAGAAAAAAACGAGTATTTAACCCATATAATGACCTTCAGTGTGACCTTGACCTTTATATTTTAGTATGGTCATGTCGATGTTGTCATGATGAGTATATATTGACAGTTTGATGATCAAGAAATGAGAAAGTTATAACCAACGTTAAGTTTTCGTGAAGTAATAAAACGAGTATTTAACCCATATAATGACCTTTAGTGTGACCTTGACCTTTATATTTTAGTATGTCATGTCAAGTATATATTGAAAGTTCGATGAAGAAATATCAACAAATGAGAAAGTTATAGCCAACGTTAAGTTTTCGTGACGGACTGACGGACAGACGGACGGACGGACGGACGACAAAGTGATCCCTATGTATCGCATTTTCTTCGAAAAGGTAACAAAAACAAATAGTAACCAGAAGGGTGTTCCACAGAAAACTTTTGTCGACTGCCGTGCTTATTTCATCAAGTACAATCTATCAAGTATGAAAACAGGGGATTAATCATTAATGAATTATGGAGCCGATTTTTTTCTTAATTGTTAAAGTTTATTCTAACTCAGCATTCAGTCTTGGACAATTGATAAGGAGGAACTGTATAAAGTTGCATGACCATAGGTCAATATTTTGCCAAGTTATGAGCAAAGTTAGGTTAAAGTTTTATGAAAAGGGGCATAACTTTGCCAAAATAAAAGTTTGAATTATTGGTCAGTGGTAACAAACTCCTTCGGGTAAGATAAATAAATGTAGCAATCACTTTCGAGCAAGGACTGTCGAAATCTACATTTTGAAGGTTTTGACCATTTTAAGTAATGGTGGTCATCTTGAATGTCACGCTGATCTAATGTAGTTTTCTTTGATTACTGCAATTTCACCAGGGCGGGGGGGATGGGGGGGGAGGGGCAACATATATGTGTAAGATTAAAACAACGCAGAAATATGGAAAAAAAAGTGTGAAGGGGAGTGGGGGTGGGGGTGGGGGGGGGAGGAGGGAGCCCATGCCCCAATATGGGTGAAGTTATAAGATGCATAATGCCATAACAAATCCCAAACCAAAATTATAGATATATACATGCTTACATGCAAACCTAGATCTGCCTTTATTGCACATTTTATGGGCCATCACAATTTGGGTTCCATGGGAGCCCAGAATTTGCAGAAGACAAAATTACTTATCCAACCCTTTACAACATACTATAAGGAAACCAATTCCTAAATTTAGTTCAGCAAGGACAAGAAATGTAAGAGATATAGACCTGTAAACACAGCTTACATGCAAAATTTGATGTGAAACAGACATATTTTAAGGGCTATCAGAATTTGGGTTCCATGGGAGCTCAGGGGTTACAGGAACCAACATTACTGAAGCAGCCCTTACGATAATGCTATAAGGAAGCTTATGGCCAAATTTGGTTGTGCTAGGGTAAGAATTGTAAGAGATATAGACTTGTAAACACAGCTTACACGCAAAATTTGATGTGAAATGGGACACATTTTATGGGCTATCATAATTTAGGTTCCATGGGAGCCCATGGGTTACAGGAACCAAAATTGCAGAAGAAGACAAAATTACTTATCCAACCCTTTACAACATACTATAAGGAAACCAATTCCAAAATTTAGTTCAGCTAGGACAAGAAATGTAAGAGATATAGACCTGTAAACACAGCTTACAGGCAAAATTTGAAAACATATTTTAAGGGCTATCAGACTTTGGGTTCCATGGGAGCCCATGGGTTACAGGAACCAAAATTACTTAAGCATCCCTTAAGATAATGCTATAAGGAAGCTAATGGCCAAATTTTGTTGTGCTAGGGTAAGAATTGTAAGAGATATAGACTTGTAATCACAGCTTACATGCAAAATTTGATGTGGGACGTCAACGCCGACGCCGACACCAACGCCGACGCCGGGGTGATTACATAAGCTCTCTTATTTTTCGAATAGTCAAACTAAAAAGTGATTAGGACTGCAGTTTTTACATTTTTATACAATTCATAAAATATCAGGATATATGCAAAAGCGTTTTGATTGTCAAATAGGCATTTACCCTGAAACAGATGTTCCCTGTTTCAATCACACACATACACACAAAAAAGGATGGACGGACAAAACACAATGCCATGACATAATACGTGCCTATGGGCACACAAAATGAAGATTCGAGTGTTAACAAGGCAAATTATCAATTTTTTTAATAAAGCAGGGCCATAACTCTGTTGTTTAATATCCGATATTGGTTAAACTGTATGAGTTTTCATTAATATAAAGACTCGGATAAAGTTTGGTAAAGATCAATATCAATATAACACTAAGTGTTAACAGCAAAAAAGCTAATGGTCGACGACTGTGGACATAAGCTCAGGTCTCATAAGTAGGTCGAGATTGAGCATGATGACTTGAAGCTTAAATTGAATCATTCAATGTGAAGTATGTTGAAGCAAACAGTGTTACAGAAACAGAGCTAAACATGTGTTAAAAAATTCAAAACACATCCAGTCAATGTGTCAGAGATTTTCACTAAAGCTACTTGATGAAATGTTCTTTAAAGGGAGTACATCAGGATTTTTCTAGAAATATTTTAAATTATAAAAATGTTCCAATTCATGATAAAACACTTATATCCATCAAAATATGATGTTCGAACCATATTGTTAAGGTTTAAACTTCGAATACACCATATAGCTGGGACGGAATCGGGCATAAAATGCTGAAATTAACCCTGGTGCGTAACCTAGGATAGCACGTATTACTGTAAAGAATGAATTTCCTTGTAACAAAGGGGTCATTTTTAGGATCATTCATTATGTTTAGGCGCTTTAAAATAGAAGATATAATTATTTGTCAATTTTAAGTCGGACCCCTAGACCCCTTTGAAAAGCCTGATGTACTCCCTTTAAAAGCCCGAAAAGTTTTTGATGTGTATATAGATATAAGAATAATTTGTTTGTCATATATGTTTTTAAAATCAATAACATCATACCATCTGCCTCACCTATACTACAATTTACATGGATATAGTTTGTAAGAAAAGCTCCTAACCTTTCTCTGAGGCTCGGCATAAAATTCAGGAGGTATCTTTGCTATTCAAACCAGCTGGGTTCATTCGCCATCAAACGTCTGGTAGGAGAACCAATCAAGCTCCATAAAAACATCATTCTGTGGCTTCAGGATCTAGGAAAGTCAATATATAGACCTACGTTACTTCTAGAAGGATTATGTAAAGTTTAGTTATGTATAAATAAAAAATTTGAATAGTGAAAATATATGAAATGTCTTAAGAACTGAAACATTAAATGCATTCAGACGCATGAACGATATTTTGACCAAGGCCTGATTAATGTTTTATGATGAAGGTCATTGTCAAGATTTTCTATAAACTTGAACAAAATCCCCAAGTTGAGATGACCACTATTTGGTGCATAATACATTAAAGAGTGTGTAAATGTTAATTTTAATATTTAAATTGAATATCACTCCATCTAATGTCTACTGGCAGAGGTGTTTGTTCTCCCATTTCATTTCTGCGGATTCATCTACAAAAGAAAACACATCTTTTTTAAAATAAACAGCTAATATATTTTCACCATGTTTGAAGATCTGATAAAAAATAATAATGTAGCATCATTTTATTAAAACAAGGATTGTAGCTCTGCTGTTTAATATCAAATATTGAGCAGAAACCTACCTCTGACCTTGGTTTCTCAGTTGAGGGAAATTATAACTCCTGCACACCTCTACATGCTAGTGATCAGATACATAAAGTTTGGAGAGACTAGTCTTTTTTTTAAGATGTAAAAGAATAAGAGATGCAAGAAACATTAACAGACTTTGTGATTTAAAAGTACAAAAGGGTCAACAACTCTGTCAGAAATGTCAAAATCAAACACAGAAGATATATATAAATCTACGTCCTGGTGATGTTGTGCTAGGCTATCATGTCTTGCAGTTTTGTATAGGACACGCGTGAAAAACATTACAAGATGTCGTAATTAAAATACATAAGGCGGAAATTGTTGAATTCCAACGATGACATTATATATGCACAACTCTTTTTTCTGGTCCTAATATCGTTTTTCGATGGTAGGTCTAACAGTTAAAGAAAACGAAGAGAAGCAAGAAAAACATTAATGTTGTCATTTTAATTACTAATGGACAGATTGATGCACAGGCAATTCAGAGATGTCTCTGAATTTATCTTCCCTGTATGTTAATTGTCTGGATAAAAGTATAAACAGAAAAGTAAAGACAGAAGAACAAACAAACATTATTTTTATTGGGGGAGATGGTTTAAAGATAAGCTCTTTATAAGATCAAACAGGCCCTCGGGCATGCATGTGTATGTGTGGGGCAGGCGGTGTGCAGAGGGGTGGGAGGTTTACAGGTCGTTTAGATGAGATACATCACTCAAAGCATTCGACACAAAATCGGCATTACTATATAATGAGAAATATGTCATTGATGACCTTTACCTTGAAGATAAAGACCCGTGTTGGGGTCTGCAGGTCATCCTAATAGATGAGTAAGTTTTATTGATCTGAATAAGTTACTTTGAACTCCTTCCATGGATGCAAGAGTCCTGGTGCAGGCACAACATGGCCTTACTATAGACATTTAAGAAGTGAACGGCCTTCAGAGAACTTACAATAATGTCTCAGTAGCAAAACAGCAATTTCTGTAGATAGTTTCATAATTATTCACTAGATCTGTAGGACTTGCGTCGCTGGAATACTGCAGCGTCTGACATCGCGTGAATTATTACCATATAATAAGAGTCATTCTTTAATAGCTTAGAAGAGAGTATTGCTGTTATTGGAATCATTTTAACATTGTCAACTGGAGCAATATTAATGTTATTCAAAACCTTTATTCAAGTATTAAGCAACACAAAAATATTGACATGATCCTGATGAGATGAGTAAATGTGCCAAGTTATTTTGAAATCTTTCTATAGATACAAGAGTTCTGGAGCTGGTACAAAATGAACCTTACTATAGACATACAGGAAGTGAACATCCTTCAGAGTGACCCTGACCTTAAGATACTGACATGAGAGTTGGGTTCTAAACATTGTCTAGATCAGATCAGTAAATTTGCGAACATATTTTGAAATCCCTTCATTCATGCAAGAGTTATTAAGTGGTCATGAAAAGGAGGTCCTTACAATAGGCATAAAAGAAGTTTACGACCTTCAGAGTGACCTTGAAGATACTGACATGGGGTTGGACATGGCACATTGTCTTGATGAGTAAATTTGCGACCTTATTCTGAAATCCTTCCATGGATGTAAGAGTTCTGGAGCAGGCATAAAACGGGCCTTACTATAGACATAAAAGAAGTGCATGACCTTCAGAGTGACCTTGACCTTGAAGATATTGACAATGGTGTTCGGTTAGGCACATAATATCTTGATGAGATGAGTAAATGTGCCTAGTTGCTTTGAAATCCCTTCATGAATGCAAGAGTATGAAATGGGCACAAACTTAGCCTTACTATAGACAAATATGTAGAGGGAAAAGAAATGGGCCTTACTACAGGCATATATGAAGTTGCTAACCTGCAGAATGACCTCCACCTTAAAGATACTGATGTTCAGTTGGGCACATAGTCTTGATGAGATGAGTAAATGTGCCTAGTTATTTTGAAATCCCTTCATGCATGCAGGAGTTATTGAGCAGACAAGAAATGGAACTGTCGGAAGAATTTTATCACATATCAGGCATATCAGAAGTGAATAGCCTTCAGAGTGACCTTGACCTTGAAGATACTACTGACATGGGTGTTGCGCTCTGCACAGTCTTGATGAGATGAGCAATCCCTCCATGCATGAAGTACTATTAGAGCAGACGAGAAATGGGCCTTATAATAGACATAAGAAGTGAATGACCATCAGAAAACTTACAATAATGTCTAGATCACAAATTGCTAAATGTGTGGTAATTATATATATATATTCACTAGATCCAATTGTCAATTGGAGCAATATTAATGTTATTCAAAACTAAGAATGTGTCCATGGTTGTCCTCATTGAAGAGCCAATGGAAAACATAAAATTTAAATTGAATTGAAAGTTTATTAACGGCTCATCAACACAGCATAGGTTATTTAGAGCCACCCCAAAGAGTGGGGAAGGATACATAGGAATCCGGGAACCATGCCCTACTCTTATTATCAAATAGATTCCTATGGTTCATGCTCGGAGGATAGACCGATACATGGGACCGCCCGGTTTACATCCCCATCTGACGGACGAGGCTAAGGGAAAGTGTCTTGCCCAAGAACACACCGACAAAACTCAGTGGCACCACGAAGGATTGAACCCGGGGCCTCCAGTTATAAAACCGCCATGCTACCGACTGAGCCACAAAGATAAAAGGGCCACAATTCCAGTAATACAACGTCGATATTGACGCGGAATATATAGACACATCTTGAAATCATAGGTTAACATCCTGTAAAGTTTTGAAACAATCAGTTGAGAAATGTGGAAGGAGGTGAGAAGTGTGGGAGGAGATAGAAAAACAAACTTTTCGGGACGGACACTCATACATATGTCTGGACAGCCAGATGGCCAGACATGGCTAACTTTATATTTGCTCCCTCACCATTCAGTGATGGGGGGGGGGGGGGGGGGGCATACAAATTGTTCAAGTAACGCAACACCACAAAATATTGTTGACAGAAATTGCAATATAACTAAAGAAAACACAGCTTTTTTTTAATAGAAAAGAAGATAATTATGCTGTTTTTAAAATACTGGCATGAATTTTGGGTTCTGCATATGGACCTGATGAGATCAGTAAATGTGCCAAGTTATTTTCAAATCCCTACACGCAGGCAAGTGTTGTAAATCGGGCACAACATGGGCCTTACTATAGGTATATAAGAAGTAATGACCTTTTAAAGTTAACTCGAAAGAAGTGAATGGCCTTCAGAGTGACGTTGAATTTGAAGATACTGACATGAGTGTTGGGTTCACATTGTCTGGATGAGATGAGTAAATGTCCGCAATTATTTCAAAATCCCTCAATGCATGGAAGAATTATTAAGTAGACATGATATGCACCTTACTATACATATAAGAAGTGAATACCTTCAGGGTGATTTTGTCTGAAGATAACAACATGGGGTTTGATCTGGCACAGTCTTGATGAGATAAGGAAACATGCACTGTTATTTTGAAATCCCTCAATATATCAAGAATTACGAAGGAGACAAAATCAGAAGTGAATGGCCTTCAGAGTGACCTTGACCTTGAAGATACTGACATGAGATAAATAAATGTGCAGTTATTTTGAAATCCCTTCATGCATACACGAGTTGTGAAGAGGGAAAAGAAATGGGCCTGTAGAGTGACCTCCACCTTGAAGACACAAAATTGGTGTTTACTCTAGACATATAATAGGTGAATGGCCTTCAGAGTCACCTTGACCTTGAAGATACTGACATGGGTGTTGGGCTCTGCAGTCTTGATGATATGATCAATCCTTCCATGCATGAAGTACTATTAGAGCACACGAGAAATAGGCCTTACTATAGACATATAAGAGAATGACTTTCAGGGTGACCTTGATCTTGAAGATACTGACATGGGTGTTTGGCTCTGCACAGTCTTGATAAGATGAGCAATCCCTCCATGCATGAAGTACTATTAGAGCAGATGAGAACGGGCCTTACTACAGACATATAAGAAGTGAATGACCTTCAGGGTGATCTTAACATTGAAGATACTGACATGGGTGTTGAGTTCTGCACATTGTCTTGATGAGATAATATCTCAATGCATGCAGTACAAGACGAGAAATAGGCCTTATAATTATAGACATATAAGAAGTGAACAACCTTCAGAGAACTTACAATAATGTCGCGATAGTAAAACAGCAATTTGTGTAGTGTGGTAATTATTCACTAGATCTGTAGGACCGGAGTCACATGTTCGCGGAATACTGCTGCATCTGACATCGCGTGAATAATAACGATATAATTAGGGCCATTGTTTGATAGTTTATAAGAGGTATTCTGTTATTGGAATAATTTTAACATAGCCAAATGGAGCAATATAAATGTTATTCAAAATCTTTATTCAAGTCTTGTAACACCACAAAAAATATTGTTAGACAGAATTTACAAAATAACTAAAGAAAACAGCCTTTTTTTCAATTGATCAGAATAAAATACTGACATGGGTGCTACGTTCTGCCTATCATCCTGATGAGATGAGTAAAAGTGCCATTTTTATTTCAAAAATACTTCTATGCATACAAGAGTTCTGGAGTGGGCACAAAAGTTGGCCTTACTATAGATGAATAAATGTGCTTAGTTATTTTGCAATCCTCCATCCATGCAAGAGTTATGAAGTGGACACTAAATTGGCCATACTATAGACATATAAGAGGTGAATGGCCTTCAGAGTGACCTTGACCTTGAAGATTCTGACATGGGTGTTCGGCTCTGCACAGTCTTGATGAGTTGAGCAATCCTTTCATGCACGAAGTACTATTAGAGTGGATGAGAAATGGGCCTTACTATAGACATATCAGAAGTGAATGGCCTTCAGACAATATAGTCTCGGTAGCAAAGCAGCAATTTGTGTAGATTGTGTGGTAATTATTCACTAGACCTGTAGGATCTGAATCACATGTTCATGGAATACTGCAGCATCTGCAGCATCTGACATCACCTGAATTATTACTATATCTAATTAGAGCCATTTATAGTTTATAAGAGGGTATGCTGTTATTGGAACCATATTGATTTTGTGCTTTCTGTCTGTTTCTTTCTCTGTCTGTTTCTTTCTCTGTCTGTTTCTCTGTCTGTGTCACAAACGATGTCCGATCAATAACTAGAGAATGGTTGGACCTAGGGTCATCAACTTGGAAGGATGGTTGTTCATGACAAGTAGATGACCCCTATTGATTTTGGGGTCACTAGGTCAAAGGTCAAGGCTGTAGGTCTGTCTACGTTACAAACGATGTCCGATCAATAACTAGAGAACGGTTGGACCTAGGGTTCTCAAACTTGGCAGGATGGTTGGTCATTACAAGTAGATGACCCCTATTGATTTTGGGGTCACTAGACCAAAGGTCAAGGTCGTGGTGACATTGACTATCAAAACGATGTCCGATCAATAACTACAGAACGGTTGGACCACGGGTCCTCAAACTTGGAAAGATGGTTGGTCATGACAAGTAGATGACCCCTATTGATTTTGGGGTCACTAGGTCAAAGGTCAAGGCTGTAGGTCTGTCTGTCACAAACGATGTCCGATCAATAACTAGAGAACGGTCGGACCTAGGGTCCTCAAACTTGGAAGGATGGTTAGTCATTTTGGGGTCATTAGGTCAAAGGTCAAGGTTGCAGTGACATTGACTATCAAAACAATGTCTGATCAATAACTAGAGAATTGTTGGACCATAGTCCTCAAACTTGGTAGGATGGTTGGTCATGACCAGCAGATGACCCCTATTGATTTTGGGGTCACTAGGTCAAAGGTCAAGGTTGCGGTGACATTGACTATCAAAACGATGTCCGATCAATAACTAGAGAATGGTTGGACCTAGGGTCCTCAAACTTGGAAGGATGGTTGGTCATGACCAGTAGATGACCCTACTGATTTTTTGGGTCACTAGGTCAAAGGTCAAGGTTGCGGTGAAACGATGTCCGATCAATAACTAGAGAATTGTTGGACCATAGTCCTCAAACTTGGAAGGATGGTTGGTCATGACCAGTAGATGACCCTATTAATTTTGGGGGCACACTGTCTTAATGAGACGAGTAAATGTGCTACCTTATTCTGAAATCTTTCCATGGATGCAAAGAGTTCTGGAGCAGCATGAAAAGGGCCGTACTATAGGCATATCAGAAGTGAATGGCCTTCAGAGTGACCTTGACCCTGAAGATACCGACATGGGAATCAAGTTCTGCACATCCTCTTGATGAGATAAATTAATATGCCTAGTTATTATGAAATGCATGCATGCAAGAGTTATGAAGTGGACACTAAATTGGCCTTACTATAAACAAAGAAGAGGTGAATGGCCTTCAGAGTGACCCTGACCTTGAAGATACTGACATGGGCTTTGGGTTCTGCAGTCTTGATGAGATAAGCAATCCTTCCATGCATGAAGTACTATTAGAGCAGACAAGAAATGGGCCTTACTATAGACATATCAGAAGTGAATGGCCTTCAGAGTGACCTTGACCTTGAATATACCAACATGGGTGTTAGGCTCTGCAGTCTTGATGAGATGAGCAATCCTTCCATGCATGAAGTACTATTAGAGCAGATGAGAAATGGGCCTTTCTATAGACATATCAGAAGTGAATGGCGTTCAGATTGACCTTGACCTTGAAGATTGACCTGGCAGATACTGACATGGGTGTTTGGCTCTGCACAGTCTTGATCCTGACATGGGTTTTGGGTTCTAGAAATCATTTTGATGAGTAAATTGGTTGCGTAATTTTAAAAATCACTCCTTGCAAGCATTGTAAATCGGACACAAAATGGACTTAACAATAAGCATACAAGAAGTAGATGACCTTTAGGGTGATTTAGCTGGACGTTGAAGATACCAACATGAGCGTTGGTAAACATGCAAAATTACTATGAAATCTCCCAGTGCATGCAAGAGTTATGAAGAGGAAACGAAATGGGCCTTAATCAGTAATGTTTGTAGATTGTAAGGTAATTGTTCACTAGGTCTGTAAGACCCGAGTCACATGTTCGTGGAATATTGCAGCATCTGACATCGAGTGAATTATTATTATATAAATAGAGATATTGTTTTTTAGTGTATAAGAGGCTATGCTGTTATTGGAATCATTTTAACATTGTTATTTGTTGCAATATGATATTATTCAAAATGGACAAAGTGATCCCTAAGTGTCAGCCATTCTGAATAGGCGACACAAAATGGGTATCCAATTCAACGAACACAATTTCTTCTGTGACTAGACACATTGTGCAAAAACTGCCAATGAAGCAAAGATTTTACACATAAGGATCAGGGTTCGACACTAACAGTGTCCCAGGATCCCGAGGACCCCAGATTTTCAGGTGGGATCCCTACTTCTAGAAGCTGGGGATTCCACCGGGAACCCTGATTTTTCCATCAGGTTCTTATTAAGAACACACTTTATAGATTATTTAATCAAAAATCCCCGAAAAATCGAGCACAAAACTTGTCCGAAAAGGTAATTCAGTTGGCCTTCCGTTCTACCTCTATTATCGAGGATCCCTAATATTAATCACTCTCGCTAGGCGCTTATTAGGCCAGACTAATATGCTCTTTGTTTTAAGTGGGATCCCTAATGTTGAAGTGGGCACCCAAATGTACAAAGTAGGGATTCCAGTCGGATCCCAGACAAAAAATGTTGGTGTCGAACCCTGAGGATACCTCAGCAAGAACGGATGGAGGTCATTACTATATCCAAGTGTTGCTGGGAGCATTATGTAATTAAAAAGTTTGTCAATCTGATACAAACCTAATGCAAAATGCAACTAGAATCACCGGTGTAAAAAAGGTCGAGGTCAATCATGTTATGTAGAAGTTGCACAGACGTATCTGCAGACTTATAAAACAGACCTAAAGAGAAACCTTAACCTTAACAGAGGTGTGAGGTACACAAATGGTTAGTTGGTTGGTTGAATATTGTTTTAAGTCATTTTCAGCACATTTTAGGCTATATATGACAGTCGATGTTTTAGTAGTGGAGACGACCACAAACATTTCCTGTGTACAACCAGTACTGTATACCTCCCACCATCCGAAAGAAGTACATAAATGGAGAGTAGGACAGGGTAATGTTTCGTGGCAGCTGTAAAAAGCCATAAGTAGATAACCTTCAGAGAACTTGTTTAATGGTCTGTGGCAGTTGTAAAAAGTTGCCCGGACTACAAATCAGCAGTCGTTTACTTACTGGTCCTTTGGTATCAATGGGCCAAATCTTTGTCTTTAAGGTAGAATACTGCTGAGGCCCATGCTAGTGGCCAGAAGAAGTGTTGAACCTTATATCATAAACAGAAAATAAAACCGAGTCTGCTATTTATCTCTCTTGTTTGTGTTTGTTGCTTCCAAGGGACCCCTTTTTCATATTTATTTAAATGCCAATCCACTATCATGGTGCAGAGCATATTAGAGAAGCTGTATTATCTGCTTATGTTACACAAGTTTATATAGAACAATAATATGCTCGGGCAGTGCATGCTCTTGTAAAACAGATTCCACCCCAACCCCTATCCCCACCCCAATATTTTATGAGTTAATAATGCACATAAACTCCATATAATACATTTCAAGGACCCTTTAAATCGTTTTTTCTAGTCTTGCAACAATGGAAATACATATTTCCTAGACTGAACTTACAATATGTCTTTATAGCAAAACAACAATTTGTATAGATTGTTTGGTAAATAATTCACTAGATCTGTAAGACCCGAGTCACAGGTTCGCGAATACTGACATCGCATGAATTATTACCTATAATTTGAGCCATAGGACATGGATGCCCCCGCTATTGCTTCACATTTTAATAAGGCTATTGCCTTTCTGACATTAATTGGAGACCTGGCCAAGACATTGTGCCCCCACCATTCTTCGAATGGCAGGGGCATAAAAAGTTATGCTTTTATTAGAATCATTTTAACATTTTTAATTGATGCAATACGAATGTTATTCAAAACCTTTATTAAAGTCTAGCAACAACACATAAATATTGCCACACAGAATTTACAATACTTACAAATGACAGTATTGTATTCATAAGAAATTTAACTTCTATCAGGTCTATTGGAATCATTTTTTAATACGTGTCAAGACAGAAATTACAACAAAACGGAAGAAAACTCAGCATTTTGTTTCAATTTATGATAAAATATGCTGACATTAGAATCATTTTAACATTGTCAGTTGATGCAATAAGAACGCAATTTAACATATTTAAGTCTAGCAACACTAATAAATATTACTAGACATAACTTTTATTAGACATAAAACAGCATTTGATTGTATTTATAAGAAGTTATACTATCAATAGAATTATTTTAACATTGTCAATTGTTGCAATACGAATGCAACATCTTATTAATGTCTAGCAAAAACATAAATAAATATTATCCGACACAATTGACAATATTAACTGAATAAAAATGCATTTTGTTTTCTTTCCATATACATATTAATGCCATTATTGGAATCATTTTAACATGTGTCAATAAAAGTTATATAAGTGTAGTCCACATTGTTTGTTCTAGTCTTGCAACAATGGAAATACATATTTCCTAGACTGAACTTACAATATGTCTTTATAGCAAAACAACAATTTGTGTAGATTGTTTGGTAAATAATTCACTAGATCTGTAAGACCCGAGTCACAGGTTCGCGAATACTGCAGTGTCTGACATCGCATGAATTATTACCTATAATTTGAGCCATAGGACATGGATACCCCTGCTATTGCTTCACATTTTAATAAGGCTATTGCCTTTCTGACATTAATTGGATACCTGGCCAAGACATTGTGCCCATATAAAATTTGACCAAGTTTAGAGAAGATTGGATAACAATTATCAAAGTTAAGTCCGGACAACATTTACGATACAGACACACTGACTGACACAAGAATAGATGGACGGACAGGGGTAATACTATATGCCCTTATGCTTTTATTAGAATCATTTTAACATTTTTAATTGATGAAATATGAATGTTATTCAAAACCTTTATTCAAGTCTAGCAACAACACAAATAAAAATTGCCAGACAGAATTTACAATACTTACAAAAGACAGTAATGTATTTATAGAAATTTAACTTCTACTGAAATCATTTTAACATAATTGTGTCAAGACAGAAATTACAACAAAACGGAAAAGAAAACAGCATTATACTTCAACTTATCATAAGATAAGCTGACATTAGAATCATTTTAACATCGTCAGTTGATGCAATACGAATGCAGTTCAACATATTTAAGTCTAGCAACACTAATAAATATTACTAGACATAACTTTTACTAGACATAAAACAGCATTTGATTATATTTATAAAAAGTTATGCTATTATTAGAATTATTCCAACATTGTCAATGTTGCAGTATGAATGCAGTTCAACATCTTATTAAAGTCTAGTAACAACATAAATAAATATTATTCGACAGAATTGACAATATTGACTGAAGAAACTGCATTTTTTAAATTTTATATTAATAGAAATGCATTTATTGGAATCATTTTAACATGTGTCAATAGGGATAAATCAGGGCTAAATCTCAGTGATGTCTTATATTGTGTAAATCACTCAAGACGATGTCCCACATTATGTACCTGTACTTTTGTACAGGTACCGTGTAAGTAACTGTTTGTCCGAAATGATAACGACCATTTCAATTTATTTAGAACATACTAACATCGAGACTGAGCCCTAAAAATATTATATGAATGTAGTCCACATTGTTCTAGTATTGCAACAATGGAAATACATATTTCTTACATATACAGTATGTCTTTATGAAACAAAGGCAACTTGTGTAGTGTTTGGTAAATAATTCACTAGATCTGTAAGACCGGAGTCACAGGTATGCGGAACACTGCAGCGTCTGACATCACATGAATTATTACCTATAATCTGAGCCATTGTTTTTAATTAATAATAAGTCATGCTGTTATTAAAATCATTTTTAGTTTTAACTGATGCAATATGAATATTATTCAAATCTAGCAATAATACAAATAAATACTGCTAGACAGATATTACAACATAACTGAAGAAAACAGCATTTTTTTGTTGCAATTTACATGAGATATACTGATATTAGAATCATTTTAACATTGTCAATTGATGCGATATGAATGCAATTCAACATATTTAAGTTTATCAACTACAAAAATAAATATTACTAAACATAATAACGTTCGATTGTATTTAAAAGAAGTTATGCTATTATTAGAATTAATTTAACATTGTCAATTGTTGCAATAAGAATCCAATTCAACTTCTTTATTCAAGTCTAGCAACAACCCAAAATAAATATTACTTGACAGAATTTACAATATTGACTGAAGAAAACTTCATTTTGTTTTCTTTCCATATACATATTAATGCCATTATTGGAATCATTTTAACACGTGTTAATAAATGTTATATAAGTGTAGTCCACATTGTTTGTTTTAGTCTTGCAACAATGGAAATACATATTTCCTAGACTGAACTTACAATATGTCTTTATAGCAAAACAACAATTTGTGTAGATTGTTTGGTAAATAATTCACTAGATCTGTAAGACCAGAGTCACAGGTTCGCGAATACTGCAGTGTCTGACATCGCATGAATTATTACCTATAATTTGAGCCATAGGACATGGATACCCCTGCTATTGCTTCACATTTTAATAAGGCTATTGCCTTTCTGACATTAATTGGATACCTGGCCAAGACATTGTGCCCATATACAATTTTGACCAAGTTTGGAGAAGATTGGATCACAATTACCCAAGTAATAGTCCAGACAACATTTTGTGAATTTTTACTATTCCAAGGGTTTTAACTCTGGAATTGCTGAGGCTATGGGGCTGATTATAAAACCTGGATGTGACACTGGGCCCATATACAATTTGACTAGGTTTAGAGAAGATTGGATAACAATTACCAAAGTCAGAGTCTGGACAACATTTTTGACACAGACTCTCGCACAGGAGTAACACTATAGGCCCTTCCCACCATTCTTCGAATGGCAGGGGCATAAAAAGTTATGCTTTTATTAGAATCATTTTAACATTTTTAATTGATGCAATACGAATGTTATTCAAAACCTTTATTAAAGTCTAGCAACAACACATAAATATTGCCACACAGAATTTACAATACTTACAAATGACAGTATTGTATTCATAAGAAATTTAACTTCTATCAGGTCTATTGGAATCATTTTTTAATACGTGTCAAGACAGAAATTACAACAAAACGGAAGAAAACTCAGCATTTTGTTTCAATTTATAATAAAATATGCTGACATTAGAATCATTTTAACATTGTCAGTTGATGCAATAAGAACGCAATTTAACATATTTAAGTCTAGCAACACTAATAAATATTACTAGACATAACTTTTATTAGACATAAAACAGCATTTGATTGTATTTATAAGAAGTTATACTATCAATAGAATTATTTTAACATTGTCAATTGTTGCAATACGAATGCAACATCTTATTAATGTCTAGCAAAAACATAAATAAATATTATCCGACACAATTGACAATATTAACTGAATAAAAATGCATTTTGTTTTCTTTCCATATACATATTAATGCCATATTATTGGAATCATTTTAACATGTGTCAATAAAAGTTATATAAGTGTAGTCCACATTGTTTGTTCTAGTCTTGCAACAATGGAAATACATATTTCCTAGACTGAACTTACAATATGTCTTTATAGCAAAACAACAATTTGTGTAGATTGTTTGGTAAATAATTCACTAGATCTGTAAGACCCGAGTCACAGGTTCGCGAATACTGCAGTGTCTGACATCGCATGAATTATTACCTATAATTTGAGCCATAGGACATGGATACCCCTGCTATTGCTTCACATTTTAATAAGGCTATTGCCTTTCTGACATTAATTGGATACCTGGCCAAGACATTGTGCCCATATAAAATTTGACCAAGTTTAGAGAAGATTGGATAACAATTATCAAAGTTAAGTCCGGACAACATTTACGATACAGACACACTGACTGACACAAGAATAGATGGACGGACAGGGGTAATACTATATGCCCTTATGCTTTTATTAGAATCATTTTAACATTTTTAATTGATGAAATATGAATGTTATTCAAAACCTTTATTCAAGTCTAGCAACAACACAAATAAATATTGCCAGACAGAATTTACAATACTTACAAAAGACAGTAATGTATTTATAGAAATTTAACTTCTACTGAAATCATTTTAACATAATTGTGTCAAGACAGAAATTACAACAAAACGGAAAAGAAAACAGCATTATACTTCAACTTATCATAAGATAAGCTGACATTAGAATCATTTTAACATCGTCAGTTGATGCAATACGAATGCAGTTCAACATATTTAAGTCTAGCAACACTAATAAATATTACTAGACATAACTTTTACTAGACATAAAACAGCATTTGATTGTATTTATAAAAAGTTATGCTATTATTAGAATTATTCCAACATTGTCAATGTTGCAGTATGAATGGAGTTCAACATCTTATTAAAGTCTAGTAACAACATAAATAAATATTATTCGACAGAATTGACAATATTGACTGAAGAAACTGCATTTTTTAAATTTTATATTAATAGAAATGCATTTATTGAAATCATTTTAACATGTGTCAATAGGGATAAATCAGGGCTAAATCTCAGTGATGTCTTATATTGTGTAAATCACTCAAGACGATGTCCTACATTATGTACCTGTACTTTTGTACAGGTACCGTGTAAGTAACTGTTTGTCCGAAATGATAACGACCATTTCAATTTATTTAGAACATACTAACATCGAGACTGAGCCCTAAAAATATTATATGAATGTAGTCCACATTGTTCTAGTATTGCAACAATGGAAATACATATTTCTTACATATACAGTATGTCTTTATGAAACAAAGGCAACTTGTGTAGTGTTTGGTAAATAATTCACTAGACCTGTAAGACCGGAGTCACAGGTATGCGGAACACTGCAGCGTCTGACATCACATGAATTATTACCTATAATCTGAGCCATTGTTTTTAATTAATAATAAGTCATGCTGTTATTAAAATCATTTTTAGTTTTAACTGATGCAATATGAATATTATTCAAATCTAGCAATAATACAAATAAATACTGCTAGACAGATATTACAACATAACTGAAGAAAACAGCATTTTTTTGTTGCAATTTACATGAGATATACTGATATTAGAATAATTTTAACATTGTCAATTGATGCGATATGAATGCAATTCAACATATTTAAGTTTATCAACTACAAAAATAAATATTACTAAACATAATAACGTTCGATTGTATTTAAAAGAAGTTATGCTATTATTAGAATTAATTTAACATTGTCAATTGTTGCAATAAGAATCCAATTCAACATCTTTATTCAAGTCTAGCAACAACCCAAAATAAATATTACTTGACAGAATTTACAATATTGACTGAAGAAAACTTCATTTTGTTTTCTTTCCATATACATATTAATACCATTATTGGAATCATTTTAACACGTGTTAATAAATGTTATATAAGTGTAGTCCACATTGTTTGTTTTAGTCTTGCAACAATGGAAATACATATTTCCTAGACTGAACTTACAATATGTCTTTATAGCAAAACAGCAATTTGTGTAGACTGTTTGGTAAATAATTCACTAGATCTGTAAGACCCGAGTCACAGGTTCGTGAATACTGCAGTGTCTGACATCGCATGAATTATTACCTATAATTTGAGACATAGGACATGGTTTCTCCCGCTATTGCTTCACATTTTAATAAGGCTATTGCCTTTCTGACATTAATTGGTTACCTGGCCAAGACATTGTGCCCATATACAATTTGACCAAGTTTAGAGAAGATTGGATAACAATTATCAAAGATAAGTCTGGACAACATTTACGATACGGACACACTGACTGACACAAGAATAGATGGACGGACAGGGGTAATACTATATGCCCTTATACAATTCTTCGAATAGCAGGGGCGTAAAAAGTTATCCTATTATTAGAATAATTTTAGCATTTTAAATTGATGCAATATCTATGTTATTCAAAACCTTTATTCTAGTCCAGCAATAACACAAATAAATATTGCAGGACAGAATTTACAACATATGAAAACAGCATTTTTTTTCTCAATTTATAAGAAGATTTGCTGATTGAATTGAATTTGGTTTTAAGGAGCACCAACACATGAAAGGTTTTATTGTGCCAGCCAGGCTCTTCCTTCATTTACATCAAGATAAAACATGGAGAATAGGCCTAGAACTTTCTTATCTGCAGATCTGCAGAATTGCTGCAAATTCTATAGTAGAATGGAAGATATGCTGATATTAGAATAATTTTAACATTCTCAACTCATGTAATAAGAATACAATTCAACATATTTAAGTCTAGCAAGAACACAAATATTGCTAGACATAAAACAGCATTTTGCCTGTATTTATTAGAAGTTATGCTATTATTAGAATTAATTTAACATTGTCAATTGTTGCAATAAGAATCCAATTCAACATATTTATTCAAGTCTAGCAACAACACAAATAAATATTACTTGACAGAATTTACAATATTGACTGAAGAAAACTGCATTTTGTTTTCTTTCCATATACATATTAATGCCATTATTGGAATCATTTTAACATGTGTCAATAAATGTTATATAAGTGTAGTCCACATTGTCCTAGTCTTGCAACAATGGAAATACATATTTCCTAGACTGAACTTACAATATGTCTTTATAGCAAAACAGCAATTTGTGTAGATTGTTTGGTAAATAATTCACTAGATCTGTGAGACCCGAGTCACAGGTTCGTGAATACTGCAGTGTCTGACATCGCATGAATTATTACCTATAATTTGAGCCATAGGACATGGTTGCTCCCGCTATTGCTTCACATTTTAATAAGGCTATTGCCTTTCTGACATTAATTGGTTACCTTGCCATGACATTGTGCCCATATACAATTTGACCAAGTTTAGAGAAGATTGGATAACAATTATCAAAGATAAGTCCGGACAACATTTACGACACGGACACACTGACTGACACAAGAATAGATGGACGGACAGGGGTAATACTATATGCCCTTATACAATTCTTCGAATAGCAGAGGCATAAACAGTTATCCTATTATTAGAATAATTTTAGCATTTTAAATTGATGCAATATCTATGTTATTCAAAACCTTTATTCTAGTCCAGCAAAAACACAAATACATATTGCAGGACAGAATTTACAACATATGAAAACAGCATTTTTTTTCTCAATTTATCAGAAGATTTGCTGATTGAATTGAATTTGGTTTGAAGGAGCACCAACACATGAAAGGTTATATTGCGCCAGCCAGGCTCTTCCTCCATTTACATCAAGATAAAACATCGAGAATGGGCCTAGAACTTTCTTATCTGCAGATCTGCAGAATTGCTGCAAATTCTATAGTATAATGGAAGATATGCTGATATTAGAATAATTTTAACGTAATAAGAATACAATTCAACATATTTTAGTCTAGCAAGAACACAAATATTGCTAGACATAAAACAGCATTTTGCCTGTATTTATAAGAAGTTATGCTATTATTAGAATTAATTTAACGTCAATTGTTGCAATAAGAATCCAATTCAACATATATATTCAAGTCTAGCAACAACACAAATAAATATTACTTGACAGAATTTACAATATTGACTGAAGAAAACTGCATTTTGTTTTCTTTCCATATACATATTAATGCCATATTATTGGAATCATTTTAACATGTGTCAATAAATGTTATATAAGCGTAGTCCACATTGTCCTAGTCTTGCAACAATGGAAATACATATTTCCTAGACTGAACTTACAATATGTCTTTATAGCAAAACAGCAATTTGTGTAGATTGTTTGGTAAATAATTCACTAGATCTGTAAGACCCGAGTCACAGGTTCGTGAATACTGCAGTGTCTGACATCGCATGAATTATTACCTATAATTTGAGCCATAGGACATGGATGCTCCCGCTATTGCTTCACATTTTAATAAGGCTATTGCCTTTCTGACATTAATTGGATATCTGGCCAAGACATTGTGCCCATATACAATCTGACCAAGTTTAGAGAAGGTTTTGTAACAATTATCAAAGTTGTCCGAACAACATTTACGATACAGACACACGGACTGATGCAAGAATAGATGGACGGACAGGGGTAATACTATATGCCCTCACACAATTCTTCGAATAGCAGGGGCGTAAAAAGTTATCCTATTATTAGAATAATTTTAATATTTTAAATTGAAGCAATATCTATGTTATTCAAAACCTTTATTCTTGTCCAGCAATAACACAAATAAATATTGCAGGACAGAATTTACAACATATGAAAACAGCATTTTTTTTCTCAATTTATAAGAAGATTTGCTGATTGAATTGAATTTGGTTTTAAGGAGCACCAACACATGAAAGGTTATATTGCGCCAGCCAGGCTCTTCCTCCATTTACATCAAGATAAAACATGGAGAATGGGCCTAGAACTTTCTTATCTGCAGATCTGCAGAATTGCTGCAAATTCTATAGTATAATGGAAGATATGCTGATATTAGAATAATTTTAACGTAATAAGAATGCAATTCAACATATTTAAGTCTAGCAAGAACACAAATATTGCTAGACATTAAACAGCATTCTGCATGTATTTATAAGAAGTTATGCTATTATTAGAATTAATTTAACGTTGTCAATTGTTGCAATAAGAATCCAATTCAACATATTTATTCAAGTCTAGCAACAACACAAATAAATATTACTTGACAGAATTTACAATATTGACTGAAGAAAACTGTATTTTGTTTTCTTTCCATATACATATTAATGCCATAATTGGAATCATTTTAACATGTGTCAATAAATGTTATATAAGCGTAGTCCACATCGTCCTAGTCTTGCAACAATGGAAATACATATTTCCTAGACTGAACTTACAATATGTCTTTATAGCAAAACAGCAATTTGTGTAGATTGTTTGGTAAATAATTCACTAGATCTGTAAGACCCGAGTCACAGGTTCGTGAATACTGCAGTGTCTGACATCACATGAATTATTACCTATAATTTGAGCCATAGGACATGGATGCTCCCGCTATTGCTTCACATTATAATAAGGCTATTGCCTTTCTGACATTAATTGGATACCTGGCCAAGACATTGTGCCCATATACAATCTGACCAAGTTTAGAGAAGGTTTTGTAACAATTATCAAAGTTAAGTCCGAACAACATTTACGATACAGACACACGGACTGATGCAAGAATAGATGGATGGACAGGGGTAATACTATATGCCTTCACACAATTCTTCGAATAGCATGGGCGTAAAAAGTTATCCTATTATTAGAATAATTTTAATATTTTAAATTGAAGCAATATCTATGTTATTCAAAACCTTTATTCTTGTCCAGCAATAACACAAATAAATATTGCAAGACAGAATTTTCAATACAGACTTCTTAAAAAGAGTATCATTTTGCATTTATAACAAATCATACCTCATCATTTTAAAAATATGTATCAATTAGTCTATGAATGTTTGTTCTAGTCTTGCAACAATGGAAATACATATTTCCTAGAATGAACGTACAATAATGTCTTTAAAGCAAAACAGCAATTTGTGTAGATAGTTTGGTAACAATTCACTAGAACTGTAAGACTTGAGTCACAGGTTCGCAAAATACTGCAGCGTCTGACATCATATGAATTATTACCTATAATTTGAGCCGTGTCTTTTTAATTGATAAAATATGAATGTTATTCAAACCCTTTACTCAAAACTAGCAATAACAGAAATAAACATTGCTTGGCAGAATTTACAATATAACTGAAGAAAACACAATTTATTTCAAATTATAAGAATATATGACTATATTAGAATTATTTTAACATCGTCATTTGTTGCAATATGAATGCAATTCAACATATTTAAGTCTAGCAACAACATAAATAGATATAACTGGACATTAAACAGCATTCGTTTGTAGTTATAAAAAGTAATGCTATTATTAGAATTCAACATCTTATTGAAGTCTAGCAACAACATATTATTACTCAACAGCATTGACAATATTGACTTAAGAAAAACTGCAGTTTTTTCGTTTTATATATGAGCCGCAACACATGAAAACGTCCCTTCGGACGTTCAGACGACAACGTCATAAAGTAACAATTTATGACGTCGGCCGGTAATCAGTTACTTACTAATCAAATTTCTCATCACTTCCGTGGTTTACCTAGTTATTATATCATAGGGAATATTTTTTATTAATATAAATGGTTGATGCTATAGAAAATGGTAACTGTTTATATTTGTTGGTATTATTTAATCAACGACGTCGTCCAAGACGCTAACGTCAACGTCAAAATTAATGGCGAGTTCGATCTTTAATTTTCAAATTGAGATAAAATCATTTTTAATTAAGATATCAACACGAAATAAAAATAATTTTAAAGAGAAAATCACCGAGATTCATAATCATCAAAAGCATAAAATGTCACAATTTTGTCTGAAGGGTCATTTTCGCGTGTTTCGGCTCATATATAAAATATAAATGCATTTATTGGAATCATTTTAACATATGTCAATAGGGATAAATCTGGGCTAAATCTAAGTGATGTCTTATATTGTGTAAACCGCTCAAGACAATGTCCAACATAATATACCTATACTTTTTGTATAGGTACGGTGTAAGTAACTGTTTGTCCGAAATCATAATGACCTTTTCAATTTAAGTAGAACACACTATCATCGAGACTGAGCCCTATAAATGTTATATGAATGTAGTCCACATTGTTCTAGTGTTGCAACAATGGAAATACATATTTCTTTAGACTGAACTTACAATATGTCTTTATAATTTGTGTAGTGTTTGGTAAATAATTCACTAGATCTGTAAGACCCGAGTCACAGGTATGCGGAACACTGCAGCGTCTGACATCACATGAATTATTACCTATAATTTGAGCCATTGTTTTTAATTTATAAAAAGTCATGCTGTTATTAAAATCATTTTTACAGTTTCAATTCATGCAACATGAATGTTCATCAACATCTTTATTCAAGTCTAGCAACAATACAAATAAATATGGCTAGACAGAAATTACAACATAATTGAAGAAAACAGCATTTTTTCATTTCAATTTACATGAGATATGCTGATATTAGAATCATTTTAACATTGTCAATTGATGCAATATGAATGCAATTCAACATATTTAAGTCTATCAACAACACAAATAAATATTACTAGACATAATATAGCATTTGATTGTATTTAAAAGAAGTTATGCTATTATTAGAATTATTTTAACATTGTGAATTGTTGCAATAAGAATGCAATTCGACATCTTTATTCAAGTTTAGCAACAACACAAATATTACAATACTGACTGAAGAAAACAGCATTTTGTTTTCATTTTAGATAAAAAATGATTCCAATAAGATAAAAAATAATTCCATTATTGGAATCATTTTAACATGTGTCAATAAATGTTATCATAGGAATGTAGTCTGTTCTAGTCTTGCAACAATGGAAATAATATTTCCTAGACTGAACTTAAAATAAAGTCTTTACAGCAAAACAGCAATTTGTGCAGACTGTTTGTAAATAATTCACTAGATCTGTAAGACCCGAGTCACATGTTCGTGGAATACTGCAGGGTCTGATGTCACATGAATTATTACCTATAATTTCAGCCACTGATAATTTAGACAGTGTATGCTGCTAACTGAATCATTTTACTACTGAATATGAGCACCATTGATACCACTGAGCAATATGAATGTTTTCAAAATCCTTATTCAAATCTAACAATGACACATAAATATGCTGAAATACAAAATCTACAATACTGTGGTAAGAAAACAGCATTTCATTGTATATATAAATATAAGTGTTGCCCATTAATGAAATCATTTTAAAATTTTCAATGAATGCAAGAAGAATGCTATTCAAAATCCTTTCACTAGTCTAGCAATGCAAGGTGTATTGCTCTGAAATGATTACAATATTGAGATCAGATAGTATTTATAAGATTTTATATTTTATTGGAACATTTTAACATTGTCAACTGATTCCTTATGGGTGTAATTCAACAACGTTATTCCAGTCTAACAACAACACAAATAAATACTGCTAGACATAATTTACAATATTGCCTTAAGAAAACTACGTATTTGTTTTTATTTATAATTTAAACTGCTATTGGAAGCAGTTTTACTTTGTTAATTGGTGCAATATGAATGCAATTCAATATTTTGTTGAAGTCAAGCAATCACAAAAATAATTTTACTAGACAAAAAAAACATCTAACTTGAAACTAGAATTGTGTCCATAAGACACGGATGTCCATAAGACACGGATGCCCCCACTACTGCTTCATATATTATTAAGGAAATTATTTTTTGAACAAAAGTAATTGCGTGAAATTTTACTATTCCATATTCGAAGGAGCATAACTCTGAAATGAGAGAGGCGATGGTGCCCGATTATTGAACTTGACCAACACATTATGCCCATATACAATTTTGATTAGGTTTGGAGAAGATTGGACAGTTACCCAGAGTCCAGACAACTTTTAATTTCATGAAGTTGTACTATTCCAAGGGACGTAACTCTGAAATTACCAAGGTGATTGGGCCAATTAATGAACTTGGCCGAGGCATTGTGCCCATATACAAATTGACTTAGTAACATTTTTGGTACGAATGCACTGACAGGGGTAACACTATATATGCCTTTTATATGCATAAAAAACTTCAAAAATCACAGCATTGTCTTATCAAGAAGATATCATATTGTTATTGGAATCATTTAAACATTTTTCAAAAACAAAATTCTAGGCTACAATGGAAAATGTATTGCTAGGCCAAAGTTACAATACTGAGATAAGAAAACAGCATTTTCTGTATACATATGAAGTTATGATTGGATCATTTTAACATTGTCAATTGATTCAATATATATAATGCAATGCAACCTCTTTATTTAAAGTAGCTATCCCGCCAACATTAGCCAAATTTGACAACATATATACACCGTTTCTAAACCTACTGATTACAAGTTATATATATATATTACATATTTTGAGAATACAAAATCTATAGACACAATATAAATGGCTTTAACCAGCCACGCCAAATTCCAAAACTGGAGCGTTGAATTAAAAGTTACTAACTCATAATTCATTTTAAGCATAATCAATCACGGGTATTTTAAAAACAAGTGAAAAATTCTATACTTTTAATCGGCATATATACATTAGTATTTGACCTGAACACCTGAAAAGTTTTGATAAAACGGTTTTGTAGCGTAATTTTGCCGTTATTTGGCAGATTAGTTTCTTTAAGTCCAGCAACTACACAAATAAATAGTGTTAGACAGAATTTACAAAAACAGCATTTTTTTAAATTTAATTTATAAGAAGTTTTGCTGCTATTGGAATCACATTTTCAGCTATTAATATGAATATATAATTTAACATCTTTATTCAAGTCTAGTAACTACACAAATAAATATTACTAGACAGAATTATAGTGAGTTAAGAAAACAGTATTTTTTAATTCATATCTTATGCTGCTATTGGAATCATTTTAACATTGTCAATAGATTTAATTCTAAGGTAACTCAATATCTTAATTCTAGTCCAGCCAATCCATATGGCTACTCCTCCTGAACATCTCAACAGTTTTTGATGTAGTAGGAAATATCAGTATGAAGTCTAGTTATCATTTCGTCATGCTGTTCCGGTCCATTAACTTTTTGCATTCATTTAATTTATAATACATGTTATTCTTGACATTTATTCAAGTCTAGCAATGACTTCAGTGCCCTAGATAGCATTTGCAACTGTAATGGTAATTCACTCAAATTAAAAATAATTGAAAATAATCAGTAACTCGAAAAAACAAACAAGAGCTGTCAGATGACAGAGCGCTCGACTTTCAAGGCCTTGTCTATTTATTGGAAAAATAAGTTGAAAGGGGCATAATTCTGCAATGTTCATGACAGAGTTTGATTACCGTAGAAGGTTACACAAACAAGAGCTGTCAGATGACAGTGGGCTCGACTTTCAAGGCTTTGTCTATTGATTGGAAAAATAAGTTGAAAGGGGCATAATTCTGCAATGTTCATGACAGAGTTATGAAACTTGTCTGTATGAAATGAAAGTGAATACATGTATAAAGTTTTATTGAGTTTTAGTGTTTTCTGAGATGTGAGATTACCGTAATGTGTGTGATACGTATCTGGAATGAATGTCTGGAAAATTATTTGGGTAACTGACTATATTTAACCCTTAACCTGCTACATATATATAATAGGACTGTTCTTTCTTTTAATTAAGACCATTCCATTTATGTGACAAAGGGGTGTTTTGATGAAAATGACTGATCAGCAGCCAGACATTGTAAACCCTGATCAGCCTGCGGGTTAAGGGTTAACTAAGTGAAGTATGAGGATACACTGCTTATCTGGGGCACTGATGACACGTGTATTGCTAAACAGAATTTACAATATTGACCTAGAAAACCATATTTATTTTATTTATAACAAGGTATATATATGATGCTAATTTTAACATTGTCAATGGATGCAATATCAATATGCTATTCAAAATCTGTATTTTATAATAACAACTAAAACAGGACCCCAAAGAGGACCTGTATAAATCTACTAGTTTAAGGCTGTATAGTGTCCAAAAGGTTCTAATGATAAACATTTGACACATTTGATGGTAAATATAAGCTCACCTGGCTGAATAGCCTGGCCTTCAGCCATAATAAGAGCTAATAAATATTGCAGTTAAAATCAATGTGATTAAAACACTAAAAGTACATATCATAGTTTATCTAAAAGATTAATCAGTTCTATATATATATAAATAAAAAACTTGCAATATCTCTTAAAGGGTCCATCAGGATTTATGGGCTAAATATACCAAAATTATAAACAGTTGTCACATGGAATACCTCTAATCTAGCTGCGATGCCGCATTGCAATACTTTACAAATTTGTTACCGCTACTTAGTTTAAAATAACTAACCCTCGGGCATAACCGTAGTTAGGAAATACATTCAGGTTTTTTATTTATTTGTATTTAATTTCTTTTGGCTTATTTATTTCATTTTTGTCAATTTAATACAGAAATAATGTTTTAAATGATTCTGAAAAACTATCAATCCTGATAAAATTCCTTTAAATTACATGATATTGATGCACAGTTATAATTCATAGAAAAAAAATTGTTATGGTTATGAAATTGTACTTAGAAAACAGGGACACATATGCCTCTGTTGGAAGCTACATTTATGTTCCTTATATGCCATTGTCACCAAACCATCAAGATTGATTACATCATCAACAACATTCTTAATCACAAAGGGTTTAATGTTCACTTGGCTAAGAGTTTACGTTAGCATTAGAGAAACATTTATACTGTCAAAACCATATTTATTATACAGAAATGTGCACATACCCTGCATATTAATATTTACAAATTTAAAGTAAGCAATTTTGTAAAATTTGGGTATTATCTATAAAGTGGGCTTTGGAAAGTGAACAAGTCCACCTCTACTGTGCCCTTGGTGAAAGAACTAGAAATCCAAGTGCAGACACAATGTTGTTTCATTGAGGGATTTCTCCTCTTGGCACAATGGCAGGTGGATTATAACTCTTAGAACTGCACCATTGTGAGGCTCTGCTAGGGACTATAGAACTTGAGTACGCAATGCGAGCAGCATTGTTAAGGACTTGCATAATGGCAGAGGGACTATTATATTTAGAGCTACACAGAGAACTAGAAACCTTAGTCAACACAATGTCTGCAGAGGAATCAATGTGGAATTACCAGGGAGTACAAAGTATTATAGGTTCCTGGTGCTACCCTTACCAGGGAGTACAAAGTATTATAGGTTCCTGGAGCTACCCTTACCAGGGAGTACAAAGTATTAGAGGTTCCTGGTGCTACCCTTACCAGGGGGTACAAAGTATTAGCGGTTCCTGGTGCTAGCCTTACCAGGGAGTAAAAGCTATTAGAGGTTCCTGGTGCTACTCTTAACAAAAAATATGGAAACTGACCAATATCAAAAAATAAAATATTACAATGTATTTCCTTGGATCACAACAGAAATTAAAGTTTTAATGAAAAATACAGACAGGCTATACAAGAAAAAGAAGAAATCAGCAGACAAGAAGCATACTATTAAATTTAAAACCACCAAGCATCTATTTCTAAGAAAACAAAAGGCATACACAGGAGGAGACAATCATTCTGAAACCAGAAGGCCCAAACACCAGAAGAATCAAACAAAGGAACCTCCATGATATGGTTTTTGGACATACATTAAACACAAATAGACATACAACAGCAACATCACAGCATTTACAGATAATGTAAAACAAGCATCCTAAATTGACAATTTAAATTCATCTTAGAGGAATCCACAATTACAAGAAATGTTTTTGAAAAGCTTAGGACTCGTCTCTACTGTCCCAGATATAGACATCAACAGAAATGAATTGCAGGAACTTTAAAACAGCTTCAATTCACATAAAGCAGATAGTACTGACAATATAAAACCAACAGCAGATCTCACCTATACAGACTATCATCTTCAGACAAAGGTGAGTTTCCAGATACATAGAGAACAGCTCTTATGACACCAGCCTTCAAAAAAGGACGGAAGTACCAGGCAGAGAACTACAGGCCCATCTCTCTGATATGTGTGTGCTACAAAATCCTCAAACACATTGCAATCAGCCATGAACAAGCAGCTAAACACAACATCCTCTTCTTATTGCAGCATGACTTGTGCAAGGGAAAATGACAGACAGACAGGCATCCTTATTATGAACTTCAAGGTATTTTATAAAGTCAGCTACATCAAGCTAATGCACAAACTCCACCACTATGTATGGAATATGAGGGAAACCACCAGATAGATAAATGCGTTTCTAACAGAAAACAGGTAGTTCTTGCTGGGGAATAATCGTTGGACAAGACCAGCGTCGAATCAGTGATAAGTATATAGTACATGGACAGGGATAGTACTAGGACCAAGCCTATTAATTTCTACATCAATGACATACCCACAACATTGACTTGGTAGATGAGATGGAAAATGGTCTTTCATCCGGACATATGTAACATCCTTCCCATTACCAGAAAGAGAAGCAACATCATCCACTACAAAAGCAAGTCCTGCAGCATGTGACTTCAACACAGTATTTAGGATTAGGATGCACATTCAACATTTGGACTAATCAACCATCAGATTCCAGTCATATGAAACCTCAACATCAGATCAGTCAAGGCCCAAACTGACCAGATGCATACAAGCTCGAGTAGGTACAAAGGTTGTCAGTGCACATTGTCACCAATCGCTACGGTGATAGATCAAGCATTGTTGAGATGATACAAGACAAACTGGAAGAGTCTGGAAAATCGCAGACAGGTTTTTAGCTTAAGACTGATCATGATGTACAAGATCAACAATCAGCTAGAAGCCATTAAAAAATATAGATAGGTTCCACGCGGCTGTCTCACCAGACATATTCTTCCAAAATCCTTTCAATTCCCAACATTTTGCTATGATTTATGGAAGTGGTCTTTCTTTTCCCCTACAATCAAGGACTGAAACAGCCGTCCATCAGATAAAGTCTCAGTTGGGTTGCTAGAGTTCACACTCTCTTTCTAAAGCTATTAAAACGTCCTTATTTTTATCTAAGAGATAGACCTGTAAACACAGCTTACACACAGAACTCAATATGGACTGGGACGCCGACGTGATTACATAAGCTCTCTTATTCTTCTTCGAATAGTCGAGATAAAAGTTTTTTTGTTCTTAAAATAACAAAAGATTTTTTTTTAAATGTATCTCTTCAAGTTTCTTTTTTTAAATTATGACAGGGAAACATGGCCTATACATGTCTGTTTTTGAAGCACTGAAAAAAACAAAACTTTAATACATCTGTATTTATCTTCGAGTTTTTTACTTACTTGAAAAGAAACCAGTCAACTTTCATCAAACCTGAACAACACTACACAACCAACTTCAGGTCTCCCCGACTATAATCATCCATGGACGAGTGGATGGCGGAATCCATGTAAGGTATCCGGGTACCTGTGGTAAATAAAGATTAAAGAATATACTTATTCTGACAATACTGAAAGTATCTTCATTGATAAGGGATACCATTCTTTATTTTCATGAGCATAGATGAAGATATTTCAGTACAACTTGTCAAAAGAAACTTTTGTGCTAAAAGGTGACAATGTAGAAGTCCAGGGGTGGCAATATCTAGAAAAAACATTACTTGTCCTTTAAACCATGAATTTATTCTCACTTGTCTATATAATACAAAAGGCTTACATTTTCTTAACAAGAGCTCGGTCTGAGTGTGTCTTGCCCACTGCGGCAAACCGCCTATGAAATATTTTATTAAATTTGTGCTTAAATGATGTCCACCTAAGACAATACTTCATATCAAACAAATAAAAGTGTAGTAGTCATAAAAAGTTAAGTTACTGAGGTTAAGTGGTTTAACCAGGGTGTAGTTGTGGGAAAATAATGCAAAATATGACCTTGGCCTTGGTATTTTTTGTCATCCACCAATGCCAACATAAATATGACCAAGTATCAAAGACAAAAAGTCAGGCAATCATGAAGTAAACTGAGGTTAAGTTACCTAACAAGGTTGTTACCTAACTAATGCTAAGTTTGGGGGAAATAACGCAAAATATGACCTTGACATTGTTTGTCATCCAGCGATGTCCACCAATGCCAACTAAAACCGGTTGCCTTTTAAGGGCGACTAATATACCCCCACTACCAGTCCCCCAATTACCCACCCTACTGTTTGAGTAAAAGATTGAGTGGAATGGGATTTTCTTGATCAGGTACTGGTGACCTTGACCTTTGACCTACTGACCTCAAAAACAAAAGGGCGCCATCTTTTCATTACAGGCTTTATACCTATTGCAGTATACCTATTAAGTTTCATGAGATTTGCTTCAGGGGGAGGAGATATGGAGCGGACAAGAATTTTCATTATCTGGTCCCGGTAACATTGACCTTTGATCTACTGACCTCAAAATTAATAGGGGTCATCCTCCCACCATAGGCAGTTCACCTATAGAGTTTCACGAGATTTGTTCAGAGGGACAGGAGTTATGGAACGGACAAGGTTTTATCGGGTCAGGGTGACCTTGACCTTTGACCTACTGACCTCAAAATCAATAGGGGTTGTCCTCTCACCACATGCAGTTCACCTATGAAGTTTCATGAGATTTGCCTCAGCGGGAAAGGAGTTATGGAGCGGATAAGGTTTTTCATTATCGGGTGCTGGTGACCTTGACCTTCAACCTACTGACCTCAAAATCAATAGGTGCCATCCTCTCACCATAACCAGTTCACCTATGAAGTTTCATGAGATTTGCCTTAGGAGGAGAGGAGTTATAGTGCGGACAATGTTGCGTCTACAGACAGACGGACAGACAGGGTGAAACCAGTATACCCCTCTAAACTTCGTTTAGCGGTGTATTATTAAACAATACATATGACCAAGTATCAAAGACTTAAAGTGAGACAATCACATAAAGTTAACTAAGGTTAAGTTACTTAACCAAGGTTACGTTTGGGTAAAATAACTCAAAAATGACCTTGACCTTGGTAATTTTTGTCATTCAGTGATGTCAGCCAATGCCAACAATACATATGATCAAGTATCAAACAAAGAAATTAAAGTTATCAGAAAAAGTTAACTGAGGTTAACTTACCTAAACAATGCCAACCATACATATGACCAAGTATCAAAGACATAAAGTTAGGCAATGACAAAGTTAACTGAGGTTAAGTTACCTAACCAAGGTAAAGTTTGGGGAAAATAAGCAAAATATGACCTTGACCTTGGTAATTTTGTAAACCAGTATACCCCTCTAAACTTCGTTTAGCGGTGTATTATTAAACAATACATATGACCAAGTATCAAAGACATAAAGTGAGACAATCACATAAAGTTAACTAAGGTTAAGTTACCTAACCAAGGTTACGTTTGGGGAAAATAACGCAAAAATGACTTTGACCTTGGTAATTTTTGTCATTCAGTGATGTCGACCAATGCCAACAATACATATGATCAAGTATCAAACAAAGAAATTAAAGTTATCAGAAAAAGTTAACTGAGGTAAACTTACCTAAACAATGCCAACCATACATATGACCAAGTATCAAAGACAAAGATAGGCAATGACAAAGTTAACTGAGGTTAAGTTACCTAACCAAGGTTAAGTTTGGGGAAAATAAGCAAAATATGACCTTGACCTTGGTAATTTTGTAACCCAGTATACCCCTCTAAACTTCGTTTAGCGGTGTATTATTAAACAATACATATGACCAAGTATAAAAGACATAAAGTGAGACAATCACATAAAGTTAACTAAGGTTAAGTTACCTAACCAAGGTTACGTTTGGGGAAAATAACGCAAATATGACTTTGACCTTGGTAATTTTTGTCATTCAGTGATGTCGGCCAATGCCAACAATACATATGATCAAGTATCAAACAAAGAAATTAAAGTTATCAGAAAAAGTTAACTGAGGTAAACTTACCTAAACAATGCCAACCATACATATGACCAAGTATCAAAGACATAAAGTTAGGCAATGACAAAGTAAACTGAGGTTAAGTTACCTAACCAAGGTTATGTTTGGGGAAAATAAGCAAAATATGACCTTGACCTTGGTAATTTTGTAACCCAGTATACCCCTCTAAACTTCGTTTAGCGGTGTATTATTAAACAATACATATGACCAAGTATCAAAGACATAAAGTGAGACAATCACATAAAGTTAACTAAGGTTAAGTTACCTAACCAAGGTTACGTTAGTGGAAAATAACGCAAAAATGACTTTGACCTTGGTAATTTTTGTCATTCAGTGATGTCGGCCAATGCCAACAATACATATGATCAAATATCAAACAAAGAAATTAAAGTTATCAGAAAAAGTTAACTGAGGTTAACTTACCTAGCCAATGCCAACCATACATATGACCAAGTATCAAAGACATAAAGTTAGGCAATGACAAAGTTAACTGAGGTTAAGTTACCTAACCAAGGTTAAGTTTGGGGAAAATAAGCAAAATATGACCTTGACCTTGGTAATTTTGTTGTTCAATGATGTCCACCAATGCAAACAATACATATGACCAAGTATCAAACAAAGAAAATGAGGCAATCACATCCAGTTAACTGAGGTTAAGTTACCTACCAAGGTTAAGTTTTGGGAAAATAAGGCAAAATATGACATGGACCTTGGTAATTTTGGCATTAAGTGATGTCCCTTGACCCAACAAAGCATCTGACAAAGTTTCAGAAGAATTTGAGCAGCGGTTGTTGAGATATAGTTGATAAAATTTAAAATATGGCCGCCGCCGGCAAAGTGACTGCTATGTCTCGCTACCCACTATGTGGATGAGACAAAAATGCACTTATCCATATTCCAAAAAGCCCATTGTGTACAAGTTGTAAATGGATTTCACAACCCCAGAAGACCAGGTTGATACAGAATTAAACAAGA
>JAWPHD010016757.1:0-48192 GCA_037043455.1 Cyrtodaria siliqua
ATGGGCACCCGCCATTGCTCTTGGCAACGTGGTCGTTATCAAAGCAGCGGAACAAACACCACTAACGGCACTGTATGCAGCGTCCCTAGCAAGAGAGAGTAGACTTATTATGTATATGTACACGTTTGCCAACAAGAAATATTGTAGTACAATTTTTAACACGAACATTGTTCCTAAGACAGAATTCACTGAAAGCACACACGACAATCTTAATTTCTTTTTAAAAACCTTTTAGTGTTTCTCTACATCATGTCCAAACTATTATTACTAAATACTTATTTTAACACTATGAAGCAAAGTGATTTTGTATACATGACTATATATATATACAAATTATTGTTGGTTATATTGCACAACTAGTACATTTAACAACATTGTAGAATAATGAAAGAAAAATATGCTTGATTAATACTTCAATATTGCAACGTGTCCGTTTAATAGCCAATTATATTAATATTAACTTGATATTCTGGCAGAAACTCAATTCGATGTTAAATCATTCTTAACACGGGAGTGATTATTTAAATAACGTGTTAAATAAATTCATCTCATTTGTCTATGTTTTGAATCAACACTGCTTGCTTTTAGGCATTTGATAGAATGAGTTAGTCGATATTTCTTATCAGCCCGGTGTACGTTACGTTGTCAATATTCAGAGGGAAGTCGCAGTATACTTTTGAACTAATTATGCAATCGTTATAGGCTGGATTCCCACCTGGCATTCTCAAATGTGTTGATGGGTTACGGACCGACGGCAGGCGCAGCCAGTCAGCAATCATCCTGATATCAATAAAGTGGCATTCACAGGATCCACCGAAGTGAGGACTAGTCGGTATACTAATTTGATAAATCATGATTATACATTTTCTTAAACATCACAGTATATTATACATACAAACATAAAACACCTTAAGCATATGTAAATAATCCGTCTCTCTTTTTTTAAGCACTTACGGATGGCTTTTTTATTGATGCTTGTTAAATGAAGGCTTATTACAAAGCGTGATTCATAAAAACATCGCGAAAGATTGATCTGAGCAATCATCTTTTATGATTGAGCAATTCTTTTTTGACATTATTGGATCATGGGCTGATATTGGTGTATTTAATATGTCTTATACAATTAATATTGCATAATAAAGTAATAGTCAAAGACTATTATGTTTAAGTTCTTCCGTACAATCCGGAAATATGGACAGTCTGAAAGATATAATTACTTATTCCGGACAATCGGACATATTGGCAATTCAACATTTATTTCATTATGAATCGGACGGATGTATTAACAGATCAACTTGTAGTTTCATATTCCGGACACTCGAGAGAAAAATTGACCGTTGACCATAAACACTACTTATTCCGGACAATCGGAAATATTGACAGTTCGACGTATAATTACTTATTTCGGACAATAGGAAATTTTCCGGACAATTCATCAATAAGTATATTCCGGACAATCGAGAATATTTTAAAGTAAGTTCGACCGCCGCCCTGTATAAACACAATCGGCATGTTGGCTGGTCGTTGAAATATATTAGACTCCGGAAAAATCGGGAAGAATCTTTAGAAAAAGTAAGTTCGACCGCCGCCCTGTATAAACACAATCGGCATGTTGGCTGGTCGTTGAATATATTAGACTCCGGAAAATCGGAAGAATCTTAGAAAATACCGAGATTAGAAATGTTTTACTTTAATTTATACTCCGGATACCGGAAGCATAATAAAACATTAATGGTTATTTATCATGTAAACTATATTGTTTTTACTCAATTTTAGTCAGATACGTGCTGGCAATGTCTGCCCGTGCCATCTGTCAATGCTTCATACCAACTATAGACCGTGTTGACAACGTTGAAATGCCAACTGTTGGCCGAACAGTTCCCCGCACTAAAACCTGAAAACCTCTAGGGAAAAACAGGAAAGCTAGGGTAAAACAGGAAAGCGATGGAAACTTCAGACATTGAAATTCGAGACTTTCGAGGATATTTACAGACATAAAACTTATACATCTGTATCGGCTGTTATAATAAAGTACCAATATAATCAATTGTAATTAGTAAAAATGGTATGAAGTACTTATATATTTGTAAATATTGTTAATAATAATTTCCCTCATCGAAAACATATATACATCGTGGACGAAAATCCATGGATCACATCGCACCGTTTACATCTTCGGGATACCAAGCCTTTCGCGTAAAACTCGCATAATGTCATGTATGGAAGACATGTATGAAAGAACATGTAAATCGGAGAACATGTAACGCATTTTCCCAGATAATACCGCAGATCAGATAATACCGCAGATTTCGTCTGTATCTTAAAACACCGATTGAAGTAAATTGAGAGTACGTCATCTGTGGTAACTTCTCACATGAAGTCAGGTCCGTTTAAAAACCACTTAGCGCATCCAACAATATCTATAGAAACGCTGTAACGAGGTGGAAGTGCAAATGTTTCCGTCGATATAACGATAGCACGGACACATTCCTTGTATCCAGCCAGAGATCAATTATTTCCAAACATCAGCCATGACAATGTTGTTTATCGTCTGTGTAACTCGATATACACATACATGTAGTTTGATGTCTATCCTCCGAGCACGTTAAAGAACCATAGGAATCTATTCGATAATAAGAGTAGGGCGCGGTTCCCGGATTCCTAGGTATCCTTCCCCTCTCTCTGAAGCGGGTCTATATAACCTATACTGTGTTCATGAGCCGTTAAACAACATTCAATTCAATTGGCTGTATTGATGCTGAAATTAGACGGAAAACACAAGCAGGACAACACATATCAGTGTGAAAAAATATAAGGGGGAAGTGAGAGTGGGTGTATGAACCTTATTTATAGAAATATAAATTTTATTAAAAACAATTGCATCAAATATAATCGTCTTACCTCAATAAATAAAATCCAGGATTAGTTACTCTAGACAACTGTTCAACTTGATGCTTAGATATGTGCTAGATTTATCTCCCCTTTTGTAATAATTCTAATTATTTGTCATTTGATGACTAAATAATTAAACTTATACTTCTTTATCAAACAGTCGCTACAATTCGACACTAGAAGTAATCTCAGGTATTATGCTTTTGATATTGCTTGTAGCCAGATGACATGACGTGTTCGTAATCAAATCAAATATTGGTCTGAATGTTATGAATATGGTGAAAGTCATATAAAACCTTACACATTCATTTCTGTATACAATGCATTACTTTAGGTTGGGAAAATGATAATGCAATCTGCTGGAGCAACTAATCTGAAAAGGACAACATTAGAACTGGGTGGTAAAAGTCCGAACGTCATCTTTGCAGATGTCGACAGTAAGTACCCTAACACTTCATCTTCAAAAAAACACCAACAAAATAACATATACAATCAAAAACAAAAAACTGTTACGCTGCAAAACTGCGATTGTTTTCATCAAAAACACTAACTATATATATAAATTTAATACGATTTGTATCAAATGCAATAGTTATCTACGGATATAAAACAGAATAAAGGTTATTAACACATATCCAGATTTACCATAAGCATGCATGCATATAAGAATGAATGCATCGAGTCTCTTCAGTGTGTCCTAACCTCGATCGGGCGGTTCCGTGTATCGCAGTATATCCCCTGAGCACGTTAAATAACAATATACTTATATCTATTAGATGGTAAGAGAATGGCAATGTTTCTGGAGTCCTATGAATCCTACCAAGCTCGAAAAGTCTACGATAACGTGTTGATAATCTGTAAACACTAAATCATCTATTTTGATCTGTAGCAGTGCCACTTAAAATATAACAATGACAGTCGGTACTAATTTACTATTTTGATATATCCGTAGTTGACCAAGTAGTCGAGTATGCGCATCGGGCTGCTATGGCCAACATGGGTCAGAGCTGCATTGCCGGATCTAGGACTTTTGTACACGAAGACATCTACGATGAGTTCGTGAAGAAAAGTGTTGAACGGGCAAAGAAGAAGACGGTCGGTGATCCGTGGGAAAAGAACGAAGGCGGACCTCAGGTTAGTATTAATCATTATGGTAAAGAGTTGATTCGGTCGATAATTAGTCAAGCAACACTTATTCGGCAATCGGTTTCCAATTTATGTTCAGGTATAGATTTACTGGTACCCGGTACGCCGTATAAATCAGATGGTACCCAGGACGCGTTAAAAGTCAACTGGTGCCCGGTACGCAGTATTAATCGACTGGTACCTGAAATCACGCTCATTATACCTATAACTGTATTAGCCTCGCCATAGGTCTATTTAGGCCATCTCAAATAAACCTTCAACAGTGTATACATATTATGACTAAAGAAATATAGATCGGACAGGGAAAGTAGCATTCAAGGAGGACAGTCAACCACAAAACACAGAAACAAACACGCAAACAGACAAACAAGAAGGCAAAAGTTACAATAAATGCAAACGACAAACACAAAGGGGTTGATAATAGCTTACCGCCTTGGAACGGTCAGTGGCAAATTAGGCCACTGGGGGTTTAAACCGGTTCTAGGGTGCACCAAACCTCACACTTACCCTATTGACATCCCATTAAAACAGGACAGTGTAAATAAAGAGATCCCCGCCATGATCTAATCTCTAAACAACAAGGCAGCATCAATAGGCAATATAAGTAAAACACAAATATGCTCGTGTAAATATAATACAAAAAAACAATAGCCTAGAAAGCCACAATGAAGGTATTCAATGACTTGGCAGAATCCAGAGGAACAAGAGAATAAACCATTAAGGGCACGACAAGAAAGATCATAGACAAACATCAAACGACTCTTGAGCACAATCTTAGACACTTATATAATGTATTAATGTATTAATGGGGCTACGCCAGTGTTAGTGTAAATATTACTTTATACATCGAAGGATATATATTGCTTATATATATATTACTTAATCTTGATAAATCTTTAATAAATCCTCCATAAAAGTATTAAAACTTCAAAGTGTTACTCTTTTATTCAGTACTCCCGTAAAGCGTGAAAAAAAAGTATTTCCACAAAGTATATTACTTTATACATCGAACGATAGATATAGTTTATAAATATTACATTACGATCTAAGGATAGATAAATCTTATATGAAACATCACATACATGATTAAAGATTGATGAAGAACAGTTCAACAAGATTCTTGGACTGATCAAGGCTGGTCAAGAAGACGGGGCAAAGTTAGAATGCGGTGGAGAAAGACTGGGCGATAAGGGGGTACTTCATAAAGCCAACCGTGTTCAGCGGCGTTCAGGACAACATGAGAATTGCCAAAGAGGAGGTGAATAAACATTTTATATTCAGTATCACATTGAGTCCATATTACCAATGAATTAAGTTCTAATGCCATATACTTTAAAGTCAATATCCGGATATCAACAGGTAAATTGTATACATGTTATAACAGATGTACTCTGTTTCTAAACCTACTGACGACGATATATATGTAGAACTTACACATTTTGAAAATCCTAACTCTATTGACACAATATAAACGGCTTTAGCCAGCCAGGCCAAACCCTAAAACTGAGGGTTTTGAGGAAGTTGGTAACTGGTAACTGAGTTACCAACTCATAATTCATTTTACGCATATTCAGTCAGGGGTATTTTATGAACCCGTGAAAAAACACAAAAAAAAATTAATTGGCACATATACATTATTAGATGACATGAACACCTGGATAGAGTTTCGTTAAACGGTTTTGTAGTGTAATTTTGCCGTTTTTTGGCGGGTTAGTTCCTCTATACATGTGCCATTTTATTTTGATTCCATTCGATGTTTCAACTTTACGTATTATGTAAAATAGACATAGGTAAAACATGTATCAGAAGGGATATTTTTATAATTTGTAGATAAAATCCATTCTATGAAAGAACGTAGGCTTAATTTGCCATGCATTTGTCTGTTTTTCCTTCCAAGATATTCGGCCCTGTTCAGAGTATTTTCAAGTTCAAGACGATGGAAGAGGTTCTTGAAAGAGCAAATGATACTGAATACGGTCTTGCTGCAGCCGTGTTTACGAATGATATCAATACGGCGATGACATACACGCAAGGTATCAAGGCAGGAACAGTATGGTAGGTTACGTTCACGAACGATATCAATATAGCGATGGCTTACACGCAGGGTATCAAGGCCGGAACAGTATGGTAATAAATACTGACAATGGGATCCCTTGGAAGCAACAAACACAAACAAGATATAAAAGTAGCAGACTCGGTTTTATTGAGTCTGTTCATGAGAGGTTATGTAAAGTGCAACACCTCTCACGCCTCCTAGCACCGGCTTAAGCGATATTCTACCTCAAAGCCACAAAGATCGGCTTGATGATGCTCTTTAGTAAGTTTATTCACGAACGATATCACTATGGCGATGACTACCATGTAACACCAATATGACGATGACTTAAATACAGGGTTCAAGACAGAAACGAAATATGGTAAATATAGTTATAGGGCTGTATCAGTACGGCGGTATATTCCGGAACTGTATTATACCTTGAGTTTATGTATGATGTCCATGTGGTGGTATATAATACACTGTTGTCGACACCAGGCTGTTATGGTAGGTGTGGTTTTGGAACTTTGCTATGAACTAGGTTACTATGCATGAACAAAATAATATATATAATATAAAATATGTGTCACCACTCATAGCGTTACATGTTAACTGGTGCCTTGCAACAGTTAGTGCAATACTTTGAATAACACCAAACTAATGTTAATATGAACTAAAAAGAATTCGACGGCGCGCTATCGCAAAATACCCCCGTTTTTTCACACAGGTCAATTCCTTTTAACGCTGTATCCTTTTTACATGTAAATGTAATTGTTTTGATCGTTCTTTGGTACTCAGATAAGAAATAGTATTATGTATGCTTTTCTGTTTACATGTATGACACTGTAAATGAATAAAAAATGTTCAGGGTATTTGTGTATTTGAACGTTAGACCCCTTTCCCGGAGTCCCATGGTGACCCTGGAGCAAATTATACTGATATTCCCAAAATCAATACATTTTATTAAGAAAGAAAAATAGATATTTGACCGAATTAACCTCTCTCCCCCCACCCCACACCCACCCAGCCCCACAGTATATACACTGTAATCGGTTCATCAAAATGTTGATTTGAGACATAATTTTAAAAAAATCTGACACCCTGTTACCCTCGACCCACCAGCCACCCACTACAACTCCAACCCCATGGAAGACGTCCGTGTTTTAAAATAATAAAACATTTGACATGCTGTGTATCTCTTTCATAGACGACTATTATACCAATTAATTTGCAAAAGTATGAAAAAATGACACCGTAATTGAATTATTAGTGTATTTGTTGCCCCTTCCTCCAGGCCCCACCGATGACGTAGGAGAAAACAAATTTATACAGTGTAATCGCATCATCATAATGTTTCATTTGAGACATAATTATGAAAAAATAAAAAATACTCCAAAATCTCCCCCCACCCTCCCCACACCCCATCCCACCAACACAGAAACACACAATTCCCCACCCTGTGACCTCGGGCAGAAGTCCGTGTTCGAAATAAAAAATGTTTTGATATGTTGTTTATTTTTGATATACGAGTACATACACCAAGTTATGTGCAAGAATATAGAAAAAGGACACTGTAATTGAATTTTTCGTGATCCCAACAGCCCACCCACCTGGTTATGTGCAAAAATATGAAAAAATTACAGTGTAATTGAATTTTTAGTGTATTTGACTTTTTGAACCCCCCACCCCCACCCCCCCCCCCCCCACCCCATCCCCCCCCACACACACACTGAACCTAGGATCGGACCCCGAAATAATTTTGCTCTTCCACGCCGTCATCATATGGTGAAGTCATACCCTAGTTTGGTTGAATTCAGTTCAGCTTTTATGAGGAGATGCGGTAAAGGACGGACGCACGGATGAACGAACGAACAAACGGAGGCGATTTGAATATACCCTGTTTTTTCTCAAAAATGTGGGTATAATAATACAATAAAACATTATTATATTTTAGTGTGAACTGCTATGAGGTTGTGAACGCACAGGCACCGTTTGGTGGTTTCAAAATGTCCGGACTTGGACGGGAACTGTACGTATAAGTTTGTTTTTTCTAATTATTTGTACAGCTTTACAGCACGATATTTGTACACAATAAAAGAAACGGGATTGGAACGAAAGTAAAGTACTTATGGCGTTCTTCTCCTAAGTATACGTTTATAGTTACATAAGGCAACATTTTAATGACGACTCAGTATTGTATTGTGTAACCGATCTAGTTTCTTGAGCGAGAAACATAAACAATAATGGTTTGTTTCATTTATAAGACCACATCAAAATTATAAATGGCTGAAGTATTAGCAGCGTAAAATTCCGGCTGATACATACCTTTCATAGTTTTTAGCTCTACTGGCCGAAGCAGAGCTTATGGGATGGCGAGTTGTCCGTCGTCCGTCGTCTGTCCGTCGTCCGTTAACTTTTGCCTCGTTAAGACGATAGGGCTTTCATTTTTCATCTGATCTTTACGAAACTTTAACAGATTGTTATCAATGAAAGCTCGGACAAGTTCGAAAACCAGCCAAATCGGATTTGTAACACCAGAGTTATGGCCCTTGACTTAGTTAAAAATACCTTATTTTGACTAATTAAAACGATAGGGCCTTCATTTTTCGACAAACTTTACCAAACTTTAACAAGTTGTTAATATTAATAAAAGCTCGGACTAGTTCGAAAGTCAGCTATACCGGAGTAAGAATACAGAGGTACTGTTGATTTTTATGAATATTGAGTTCTGCTCAACCCGGGGCTAAAAGGCGTGAGCGGTAGCTAGCATATTTCACTACCGTTCAAGAACAGTCTCAATCAAACCGAGACTGCAATATTTTGTAGGTGTCGTGTTCGGCCGTTTCCAAAGTTCCATTATCATACACTTTTTTTATGTGCCTTGAATTATTGTTGATATCAATGAAAGCTCAAACGAGTTTGAAAACCAGCCAGTTCGAACCAGTAACAACAGAGTTATGGCTCTTTTTCAGTATTTTGTAATGTACACTTGAAACCCCAGGGGTCGTGGGTTCAAATCTCACTGTAGGCATATATATATATTTTTTTGATTTTTTCATAAGAAACCATGGTTCATGTTTAACATTTTTTTAAGTATTTTTCACCAAGTTTGTTCAAATGGTGACCCTGGGTCAAATTTGACCCCACCCCCGGGTCACATGTCAAACTTGGTTTGAGTGTTTATGTTAGCGAACGTTTGATTTGTTTTAAAGCTAGCCAAACTTGAGCCAAATACATCCCTCCCCGCTATATCTTGGTAACTGAAGAAACTTTATAAAAAACTAGTTTGATACTGCCATATCTGACATACAATACTTCTATCTCCAAACCCCACCATGGACAACATATAGCCAGTAGTGCGATACAGGCCGTCGTGGGCCTCTTGTTACTGTCTGTTACAGTATACAGTTCAGTGGATAAGGGCGTGTGTCTTAGAACTTCAGACCTCTTTCCATTTTGGTTTAAGCCTTGGCGGTGGTATCAAACAGTCCCGGTTTAATTAACACCAAATACTGTAGAATACCTAATAATGTTTATAAAAAAAAAAATCCTTTTTTCAAACATTTTTCTTTTTACAGCGGTGAATATGGCCTTCATCAGTATACAGAGGTGAAAAATGTAAGTATAAAGGGATGATTTCATTCTGTCCTAAACATTAATACAGAGTTTTAACTGCTTCGATGTATCCGTTTAAGAAATAGTGAATGGTCAAATTGATAATTTATATCATAAACCTATAATTTATTTAAATTAATAATTTAGCATTAATAATTTCATGAGTAATTAGAACTTTCCTTTATGCAGGTTGTGATTAAAATTCCACAGAAGAATTCATAGAAGACAACGGGAAGTGTTATTAGTTGGGAACAAGTGAATAGGAGACTTGTACCACGCTAGCAGTAATCAGTAGTATGTAGTACTTGCCGCAATGTTTAACAACCAGAATGAACGGCACCACAACATCAAACCAACAAAATGACTGCTTTCTCACAACTGTGTCAAGCTTCTGTTTTATTTTTGTTCGTCATTGCTCCTTAAGTACTCAACGAAAACAGAAACGCAACTCGGAAATTTCCGCTATAGTGTAGTGTATAATATGTTGCAGTTATCCTAATGGTATGTGGCTTCGTTGGATTTCTCCTTTTGGAAAAAATACTAAAACAACACATAACACACCAAATATTATCCCTTCAGAGTTTCAATATTAATTGAACAAGCAGGTGAAGATGAACAGTTTTGCAATCTCTTAACATTAAATACAGTTCTGAAATGGCTCAAATTTTGAAAGCGGAACTTCGTCATTTATGAATTTCGTGTTACAAAGTGTACTGTAATCAAAAAGTCTCCACAGTTTTGTCCTTCCTTTAACTTCTTTTTTACAAAACATCTCGGGATTTCTCTGGAAATAAGTGTGCAGTATATAAATTACATAGCGAAAATACACAAGTTGCTTTCTTTTTTCCACTAGTATATAGGTTATTTTATAGTGTTTTGTATGTATTTATCTGCGTTGATTGGAAAATCACACCACATATAATGTAATTAAGACTGTGTAAGATACATATTCTAGTAATACCTTTGCTTTGTGTTCTTGTTTTTATCATTCCTACGTGTGAGTAATGTATACTGAGCAAACTAAATTTAGCACATAAAATGCATGTCATTTCCATAGACGAGATAAAAAGCCGTGTATGTTCAGAGTCAATGAAAAGGTGGCATATATATAACTTCTAATAATGCTACAAAGTCATTTGTAAACAAAGTCGGCGATAAAAATAAAGCAAATATGATGGAAACATACTTTTACTGGTACTCTAAAATCGTTCTCATTACAATGAAAATTGAGGTAATTTTAAAATTACAAAATTTTGAATGTTTTTTCGTTTGCGAACACATTTCAGCTGCTTTTAAACAATGACAGAATGGACAATTCTGCCAAACATTAAATTTGATCAAAACAAAACGTGTGTATACTGAAATAAGTTGTTTTTAATATATGGGAGGTAATTCAGATACTTCGATTAGAAAATAATAAAATAACAAAAAAAATGAAAATCATATCCTTACCTAACATTTCTAATATCTTCAAGCAAATCAAATGTCCCCGCAATATCTAAGCGACTTGTTTCATATGAGAGTAAATGAGCAAAATACTTCAATGCAACTGTGATCAATTACAAATAAAAATTGCATAATACCTAAGCCAAATAACGAACTATTTATAGGGAGAATATCATATTCTGAAACTTTAGTATGGAATAGTATTCCCCTAGAAATTAAAAACTCTGCATCATTGAATATATTTTCCAACAAATGCTTGAAATGGGTAAAAAGAGAAAATCTAGCATAATCTAGTTTGGTTTTTAATATTGTTAATTCCATGGGCTAAAACAGTAATGATGTATAAACTATACAAATGTGTCTATGTTTATGTATACATTATAGTATGTTTATGTTTCATTTTGAATGATTTTAGACAGCGTTTCATTTTAAAATATCAAATTGCCATTTGTTTTGATATGTGTTCATAAGTATGCTTACAGCTCTTTTATAAATGACGTTTATTTGTTGTACTATATTTGTGAATAAGTTATTAAGAAGGCCTCGAGGAAGATTGGCTATGCCAAATGAGTCACCCTCTATAAATAAAGAAATTACTAACCTACTTACTTACTTACTTACAAATCGAACTCCCACTGAGAGCTCGATATGTCAAGTGAGAAAGTGTCGATTCTTACGGTTGGCGGGAGGTATACAGTACTGGTTCTACCCAGAAAAAAATGGGATGGGCTGCCACTTCTATACCCGCATACGCTCGCTCGAAAAAAGAACCACACGTCTACCATCTCGTGAAGGATTTCCCTATAACGAACCCAGCAGTTCAATAATCAATGTATTGCATTTTAAATCAGTTTATGTATGATTTTAACCGAAATTATTCGCTTTATTGAAGGTTATCGGCAAATGACGCTGACTTCAGCGACACTTGATTGTCGTCATGACTCAACGTCACTGTTAGTTATTGTGTTCGGAGTTAGTTATTAAACATTTAGGAATTCTGACTGATCTTTCACTGAGAAATCCAAAACCCATAAAAATGTAATAAATCGTTCTTATCATTTTAATCACTGTGTCACCGCGTCCCTCTCTAACACATGTACCACTAACACATGTACCACTACAGAGGATTCCAGGGATTGTACTGAGCACAGTGATGAGGATGCGTGTTGCAATTTGTTTAGGACAGTAGTAGTGGTAAAATATGTAACACATGTAGACGATGTACATCACCCCAAACCATTTTCAGATTCGGGGTCAACGTCAGTGTCATACTATGTGGTCAACTGTTGAAGTGAGTGCGTCCGAATCTTCATATTCAGCTAGTTTTGAAGTTACACGGTTTGATATATATATGATTGATAATAACACTGTGATCGCCATAATGCATATTATGAAATGTAATGTCATTGAATGAAGTCTTTTTCATTTCAAATTAAGATTTTTTTATCCTTTTCCATACATAATAATAACCCTGGTAATATCCCTTTCAACAACGCGAAAAATCAAAGTCGAAAAGTCGAAAACCCGATAGCGAAAAGTCGCAAACCCGAAAGACAAAAGTCGAAAGTCGACAACCCAATGGCATTTCGGGCGAACCCGATGGCATTTCGGGCAAAATTCGATGGCATTTCGGGCAAAATTTCGATCCGAAAGGTCGCAGACTCCAAATTTCGCTCAAAATCCTGACTTATAGACTTAAGACTTCAAAGCATTTTGTTTATATTACCCAATTATGGATAAAAGTACACGCGTGAGACATAGCAACTATATATACTCCTAAAAAATAATTTAAGGACCATCCCTTCTTTATTTCAATAAGATTAAAGTTTTGCATCATCGCACACGTTTAAATACATAACTGTTTCGTGTTTCTGTATTCTTAAGGAACAATTTATTAAAAAAAAAAAAAAAATATATTTTGAAATTGCAATAAAATGCTTTTTTTTCATCCAAAAATGTCATTTCGTATTATTTTCATGACTATTGATTCCTTAAAGGCATAATATGCTTATTAACACATAAACTGAAACATTTGACGAAGCACTCCGAAGCGTTACAACTTAGGGAATTACGCTAACAAATCAACTGAATACAATTAAACTGTACACACCATGCCGAATAAATGTCGGTACTAATTACGCTGTATCCCTAGAAGCTGCGCCGACGCTAAGCACAACACAGGAAGTGTGCAGATCCAAATGGTTTATTTTTAACACAGGTAATGTTTATGTAAACACCAGAGTTAAAAAGTCAGAGTGCCTTTTTAACGAAGCATACGTTTCTAATCAGTTGTTTCACACTAGCGATTGGTTAGTGCTGTGTGGCGGCCGTAAAAAGCCGCCCGACTACAAATCAGTAGTGTTATTATTTACTGGTTCTTTGGGATCATCAATCTCGATCTTTGTGACTTTAAAGTAGAATCTCGCTTAAGCCGGTGCTAGGAGGCGTGAGAGGTGTTGCACTTTACATTACCTCTCATGAATAGACTCAATAATACGAAGACTTCCACTTTTATCTCTTGTTTGTGTTTGTTGATTCCATGGAATCCCCTTTTCAGTATTATTTCTATTAACGGCTGAGTACATCGGGTGATTTAGTGCAAATTTGAAGGTAATATTGTACATTAATAATTGACACGAAGTCTCTATCAACTCCGTTAATGTTAACAATAAGCATGTTCTGACTTTAACAAGCATGTGTCACCATTTCGTTTAGAAATACTCTGCAGATAAACGTTAAGTGTCAAATATGCAACTAGGTCTTGACAATTTACTTAATTTTGGATGGGATAAAAATTCAACTTTTTTCAAAACTATTCGGTGTATGCGTTTAAACTGTCAAGGGCTAGTCAATTTCGGTGGAAAAATACAATTTTGAGTCCATAGTTCCATTTGTAGTGATTCAAGGAAATGAATAAATCGACAAAAATATTAAAGCTTTTAGTAGTATTGTTTTGGGGCAAATTAATGATTTTTAGAAATATTCAAAAATATCGGACTCTTTTTAATTAGCAGAACAATGTATATCAACATTTTTTTTTTATCTAATGCAGAAGACCTGACAAAGTCCAGTTTAATGAACACTGCTTACACATTTTTTTGTAGCCGGTTGAAAATGGTATGTAGTCAATTTCACTAGTAAGCATATGGAGAAATGTTCTTGCGGTCGTTAAGTTATTTTGAGTAGTATAAAACAGATATAGATACAGGTATTCTGTATTGCGAAATGATCTGAATATAAACCCAAACAAATTAAATTGCGCATCTCAAATTAAAGGGTAATTAGAACGAACAGGATTTAATTGAAATTTTACGAGAGTAGAAAACAATATATTTCAATATATTAAAATTAACGAATTAGGGATATGTTTATACAAAAATGTCGGTTTCCACTAGAGCTTGTACATACAGAATAATATCTGATTTAGGTTTAAATATTATTTAGATATACTGAACGTAAAAAGTTTGGAACGCCTTTTTTATATAAAACTAAGAGTCTGTAGTCATTTGCAGTAACAGTGTGCACAACCCACGTGACCAAATGATAGGGTTCAATACGAAATAGCCAAGAAATCCGGCCTCGATTCAGGTAACATTTTATCTGATTTTGTCGCCAATAGTTAACCGATTGTTATGAATCTTAGTTCTAATGGAGAAAACAAAATGCTACTCCCGTCTGAAACCCGTTTTTGAAAAACTCTTGAAACAAAAAAGTTATTGAAGGAATAAGAATGAATGTGTTTTTGGTTGATCCTATTTCAGTAAACTCATGCATGTTAACCCATTTTAACAATCTAGCTCTTGTCTTTACACACATTCCTATAGTTTGTATTCAAGGGATTGTATTCCGTATGATTTTACTGGGCATATCTCAAATTGAGCGGAATGCAAGGCAAATATAAAAAATGATTCAGAACACACCATTTCAGTTAAATAATAGGGTACATTTGTAGTTAAATTCTGAATACACACGGTTTTTAACATCAACACGGGCATTAATAGTATGTTTCTATACTGTAAATAAGTTTGTATTGTGTCAAAGGACTGAATTATCTTGTTCAAATGTAGCATCTTCTGTACGCTTTGCATATGTGACTGGTACCAATACCCGTCTCACTATCAAGATTGTATCGTCCAACACAACCAGAATCTACTGACTTCTACCGTATTCTTTATTTTTCACTCCGGTGCTTTTGTAACCAGACATGAAACGAATGAATCTCCCACCGAACAATCCGTAACCCAGTTTCAATAACTTCTTAATATCCTGAGAATAACACATATCAGATGCGTTTTTATCATTGAATCATTTCACAACTTCTACCCAAAGCAGAATAGCTATATTTGACAATGGAAATGTGTTCTGCTGAATTTGCCTAAAGAAATCTAATATGGTTATATCAAAGCCTTCGTCCGATCTTTTCAAAACTGTTGGCAGTAATTTAATGATTTCTTAAAGTTGAGTGTATTTATCATTGTCACCTTGTGTCTAAATCATTTCTTTGTTGACTGTATTTATCACAGTCAACTTGCATCTTATAAGTACCTCTCATGAACAGACTCAATAAAACCGAGTCTGCTACTTTTCTCTCTTGTTTGTGTTTGTTGCTTCCAAGGGATCACATTTTTAGTATTTATTGACATTCACACTAGCGTTTGTTTAGTGCAGTGTGGCGACTGTAAAAAGTCGCCCCGACTACAAATCATTAGTGTAATTATTTACTGGTCCTTTGGGATCATCAAGCTCGATCTCTGTGGCTTTAAAGTAGAATATCGCTTAAGCCGGTGCTAGGAGGCGTTAGAGGTGTTGCATCTTATAATTACCTTTCATTAACAGACTCAATACAACCGAGTCTGATAATTTTCTCTCTTGTTTGTGTTTGTTGCTTCCAAGTATTTCAGTATTTATTACAATAAATTAACATTCACTTCGTTCAATATGTTCATCAACAATACACAACTTCAGGTTCTGGGCTTAATCGGAAACAACTTGAGGTCCGTTATGTTTCAGTTGAAACATCTTCTGAAATTAGAATTACATAGACCTAAAATTAAATCAGATACTTTTTGTTGAAGGAAATGATCTTATTCAGCTTCGAACTTTATATATAGATAGAAACGGTTCGTTTGACCTTCGTTTCGATGGGAACCCATTGGTATGCTCATGTGAAGTTTGGAGTTTATCAAATGGCTGGCTGAACTGCAGCCATACACAAACGAAAGCTATACATGCTCACTGGAAGGCACCATAATTGACATAAACGTATTTGCCGTAGATAATTCCAACTATTTGTGTCACAGAGCTGGTATTATGGCCGCCTTTTTTGTACCATCGTTTTGTCCAGTGTTGGCTGGTACAGGGATATTTGTTATCAGAATTTGTATTATCAGAAAAAGACAACAACAAAACAAAAGACAAAATAGCTTGGCTCAAATTCCATTTCTAGGAAGGCAAAAAGATCATGAGAACGAGATTAAGTTATTGTTGGATGACTTTAACGCAGGGAAATTAGTTCAAAAGTAGTTAGTTTTGCTGTCCCACAGCAGTGATGATGGCGATTTAGTCAGAAAGTATGTTTCCTCAGTTAGACAATGCCTTAAGAAAAATAATTTGGCCTGGTGTTGGAAATAAAAGGGATATCATTTGTCTTGGTGACCTACATTTTCGACCAGGATATTCTGTTGTTAATGAAACCATGAGATGCGTCATACAATCAGGTGTCGTAATATGTGTTATTTCTCTTGCATTTTGCACGGGTTCCTGGTGCCGCATGGAACTAAAAGAGGCTTACCAACAAGAAAAGCCAAATATTCTAATTTTCAAGGAAACGGTAGAAAAAGAAAACATGCCTGAATATTTACAGAATATATTCCAAAGGTACGCTAAGGTACACATTGTGCAGAAAAATGAGGAGTACCAGCTGTTGCCCGGATGGCAAAGCGTTTGCGAGTCTGCGATCTATTTAGCCAACAGAACGCTTGAACATAATATTGAGGCAGACATGGCACAGTGCAGAAAGATAAATAGATATTTTTTAAAAAGTATTTGTCAACTTTCAAGTATATAACTATGTTTTTCAAGGAATAATTCTCAGTAATTACGAATACATATTAATGTGTATGGACAAAAATGTAGAAAATTGATACTTATTTATAAAACATGCCGTCTGTTCTTTTAAAACTCTTACTATTGAAAATTGGCAGTTTCTTTAATAAATTCTTGTTTTCTGTTGTAATAAGTTCAATACATTTTGGTATGTTTGGCCGTTTCCAAATATATGTATTAACATGTTATTTTCGTATATCATGATATAGTGAACATTCCAACATGAAATTCGTCTTCTAGCTTGATTTTTGTTTCGGATCTTGGTATTTTATTTGGTCTATGCCATCGTTTTAATTTCTTACTGCGGATGACTAGTTTTATATAAAAAAATATCTTGACGTTCAGTATATATAAATAATATTTAAACTTAAATCATATATAATAATCTGTATGTACTAGCTCTAGTGGAAACCGACAATTCAGCATTTCAGTTTTGTATAAATATATCCCTAATTCGTTAATTTTAATACATTATTGAAATATATTGTTTTATACTCCCTGAAAATATCAAAGTTCATTAAATCCTGTTCGTTCCAATAATCCTTTAACTTGAGATGCGCAATTTAATTTGTTTGGGTTTATATTCAGATCATTTCGCAATACAGAATACCTGTATCTATATCTGTTTTATACTACTCAAAATAATTTAAGGGCCGCAAGAATATTTCTGAATATGCTTACTAGTGAAATTGACTACATACCATTTTCAACCGGTTACAAATAATGTGTAAGCAATGTTGCATTAAACTGGACATTGTCAGGTCTTCTGCATTAGATAAAAGTATACATTGTTCTGCTAATTAAAAAGTGTCCGAGATTTTTGAATATTTCTAAAAATCATTAATTTGCCCCAAAACAATAATATTAAAAGCTTTAATATTTTTGTCGATTTATTCATTTCCTTGAATCACTACAAATGAAACTATGGACTCAAAATTGTATTTTCCTCCGAAATTGACTAGCCCTTGACAGTTTAAACGCATACACCGAATAGTTTTGAAAAAAGTTTTTATCCCATTCAAAATTAAGTAAATTGTCAAGACCTAGTTGCATATTTGGCACTGAATGTTTATCTGCAGAGTATTTCTAAACGTCAGAACATGCTTATTGTTAACACTAACGGAGTTGATAGAGACTTCGTGTCAAGTATTAATTTACAATATTACCTTCAAATGTGCATGAAATCACCCGATGTACTCAGCCGTTAATAGAAATAATACTGAAAAGGGGATCCCTTGGAAGCAACAAACACAAACAAGAGATAAAAGTAGCAGACTCGGTTTTATTGAGTCTGTTCATGAGAGGTAATGTGAAGTGCAACACCTCTCACGCCTCCTAGCACCGGCTTAAGCGAGATTCTACTTTAAAGTCACAAAGATCGAGATTGATGATCCCAAAGAACCAGTTAGTAATAACACTACTGACTTGTAGTCGGGGAGGCTTTTTACGGCCGCCACACAACACTAACCAATCGCTAGTGTGAAACAACTGATTAGAAACGTATGCTTCGTTAAAAAGGCACTCTGACTTTTTAACTCTTGGGTTTACATAAACATTACCTGTGCTATAAATAAATCATTTGGATCTGCACACTTCCTGTGTTGTGCTTAGCGCAGGCGCAGCTTGTAGGTGATACAGCGTAATTAGTACGCACATTTATTCGGCATGGTGTGTACAGTTTAATTTTATTCAGTTTATTGTTAGCGTAATTCTCTAAGTCGCTTCCGAGTGCTTCGTCAACTGTTTCAGTTTATGTGTTAGTAAGTATATTCTTCCTTTAAGGAATCAATAGTCATGAAAATAATACGAAATAACATTTTTGGGTGAAAGAAAAGCATTTTATTGAACTTTCAAAATCTCTATTTTTTTTATTTTATTTCTTTGGTAAATTGTTCCATATCTGGGTAATATAAACAATTTCGCCCAAAATCTCGACTTTTCGCCATGGGGTTGTCGACTTTCGACTTTTCTCCTTCGGGTTTGCGACTTTTCGCCCTCGGGTTTTCGACATTTCGACTTTGAGTTTTCATGTTAATGAAAGCGGTAGTACTAGGGTTATTATTATGTATGGTATAGGATAAAAAAAAATCTTAATTTGAAATGAAAAAGACTTCATTCAATGTCATTACATTCTATAATATGCATTATGGCGATCACAGTGTTATTATCAATCATATATATCAAACTGTGTTACTTCAAAACTAGCTGAATATGAAGAATATAACTTATTATGAATGATCAAATGTGAAATCAGAGAATTCAATCAAACATGTACATATAGACAAGTGATTTGTTCGCTACCCATCGACTTTTCTTTTTTTCTTTTTTCTTTTTGCCAAATATTATGAAAATCTCTTCACGTGTTAAAGCGGATACATACTAAAACACCCATGTTTGGCCTTTGAATACGAACCAGAAAATGTGTTGCGACACATCGTCATCTCTTGTTAACATTTCAAACAAGTTCCATTTGCATTTCTTAAAGGGTTTAAAAGTTATAAACCGTATACACGATTTCGGACGCACTCACTTCAACAGTTGACCACATAGTATGACACTGACCTTGACCCCGAATCTGAAAATGGTTTGGGGTACATCGTCTCCATGTGATAATTATTTTACCACTAATACTGTCCTAAACAAATTGCAACAAGCATCTTCAACACTGTGCTCAGTACAATCCCTGGAATCCTCTGTAGTAGTACATGTGTTATGAGAGGGTCACGGTGACCCAGTGATTAAAATGATAAGAACGATGTATTACATTTCTATGGGTGAAAGACTGAGATTTCTCAGTGAAAGAATAGTCAGAATTCCTAAATGTTAACTCCGAACACAAAAATAACTAACAGTGACGTTGAGTCATGATGTCAGTCAAGTGTAGCTGAAGTCAACGTCATTCGCCGATAACTTTCAACAAAGCGAATAATTTCGGTTAAAATCATACATAAACTGATTTAAAATGCAATACAATGAATATTTAAATGCTGGGTTCGTTATAGGGAAATCCTTCACGAGATGGTACTCGCACCACTGAGTTTCTTCGGTGTGGCCTTATGCAAGACACTTTCCATAGCCCCGTCCGACGAATGAAGTATAGCGGGCGGTCTCGTGTTTGCGAATCTATCCTGGCAGTATTGTAGAAAAACATAAGACTTACTGTAGAAAAACATAAGACTCTGTTCCATAGTAAGAGTATGGTAATTCTTGGATTCCGATGTATCTTCTATTCTCTCTCTTATCGAAATAACGAGTTGATGAGCCGTTAAACATCATGTACATGCACATTTATTTTCAAATTATTTTTATTCTAGACATTATTTTTAGCACATGTTAGGTCATATATGACGGTAGTTTGTTTTGTAGCAGAGGCAGCCCATCCCATTTTTCTGGGTAGAACCAGTACTGTATGCCTCCCGCCATCCGTAAGAATCGACACTTTCTCACTTGACATATCGAGCTCTCAGTGAGTGAGAGCTCGATTTGTAAGTGAGGAAGTGTCGATTCTTACGGATAGCATCGACACTTTCCCACTTGACATATCGAGCTTTCAACGGAAGCTCGATTTGTAAGTGAAAAAGTGTCGATTCTTACGGATAGCATCGACACTTTCTCATGCGACATATCGAGCTCACAGCGGAAGCTCGATTTGTAAGTGAGGAAGTGTTGGTTATTACGGATAGCGGGAGATGTGAAGTACTGGATCTACCCAGGAAACGTGGATGGTCTGTCTCCACCACAAAACATCAACATAACCTTTAGTTGCATGCGTTGAAAATGATGTAAAACACGTCTACATATTTGTTCACTCTTTTATGTGTATTGAATTTGTCCATGTAGGAAAGCTGTATGACGATAATGCTTATTAATAAAATCATATTATTAAATATGGAATAAAGTGTAACTATGGTTTCTGACCACTGTTAAAGCTTGCCTTGACATTCACGTAATATCCCTTTTGAATATTAAATATACAGAAGGAGGGTTGATCTAGAACTTCTGACAGCTTTTGACTGGAAATCTGTACATTTATGTTTCATTATACATGTTGTGTATTAAATATACAGAAGGAGGGTAGATCTAGAACTTCCGACAGCAGTTGGCTGGAAGTCTGTACATTTATTTTTTGAATATACCTTTTGTGCATTAAATATACGGAAGGAGTGTAGATCTAGAACTTCTGCCAGAAGTTGACTGAAGGTATGTACATTTATTTTTCAATATACCTTTTGTGTATTAAATATACGGAAGGAGTGTAGATTTAGAACTTCTGATAGCAGTTGGCTGGAAGTCTGTACATTTATTTTTCAATATATTTTTTTGTGTATTAAATATACAGAAGGAGGGTAGTTCTTGAACTTCTGACAGCAGTTGGCTGGAAGTCTGTACATTGATTTTTCAATATATATTTTGTGTATTAAATATACAGAAGAAGGGTAGATCTAGAACTTCCGACAGCAGTTGGCTGGAAGTCTGTACATTTTATTATTCGATATACCTTTTGTGTATTAAATTTACGGAAGGTGTTGTAGATTTAGAACTTCTGACAGCAGTTGACTGGAAGTCTGTGCATTTATTTTTCAATATTATGAGCTCAATTTGGAACTATGTGCCTCTGTATTCGAGTTAACAAGTATGCGCACCTGTGATGTAGAGCACGTTCCTTTATTTGTAACATAAACCGCAGTGGAGGAAGGTCTTATGCATCACGTCTTAAGGTCGCGAACGAAACAAGGTTTATTACGTGCACGTGATCTCACTCATGAGCTTGGAATTTTTTTTTAAAAATATGCATGCGCGTTTAATACATAAAAAAACATGATATGCCATATGTTATGAATAAGATTTATTACAGCACATATTTCTACACATTCTATAAAAAACTCGTCAAATGTGTTGTTTTTGTATTAGGAAACCCCTATATATACTGAACAAAAAAAAGTTTAGCACGACCTTTTTTACTGGCATAAACTTAAAAATATCAACATTGATATAGCTGAAGATATTAGAAATGCTAGGTAAGGATGAGATTTTCAAAAAATTGTGTTATTTTATTATTTTCTAATCGAAGTATCATAATTACCTCCCATATTAAAAAACAACTTCTTTCATTATACAAACGTATTGCTTTGAACAAATTTAAGTTTTGGCACTGACAAGAATTGTCCGTTCTGTCATTGTTTAAACAAACTGCTGAAAATGTGTTCGCAAAACGATTGTTGTTCTCAAAGAAAAAAAATCCAAAATTTCGTAATTTTTAAAATTACCTCCATTTTCATTAAAATGAGAACGATTATAGAGAACCAGTAAAAAGTATGTTACCATCACATTTGCTTTATTTCTATCACCGAGTTTGTTTTACAAATGATTTTGTAGCATTATTAGAGGTCATATATATGCCACCTTTTCATTGACTCCGAACATGCACGGCTTTTTTATCTCGTCTATGGAAATGACGTTGCATTTTATGTGCTAAATTTATTTTGCTCAGTATACATTACTCACATGTAGGAATGATAAAAAACAAGAACATAAAACAACAGGTATTACTAGAATATGTATTTTACACAGTTTTACTTACATTATATGTGGTGTGATTTTCCAGTCAATGCAGATAAATACATACATAAAAACTCTAAAGTAACATATATACCAGTGGAAAAAACGAAACGCAAACTTGTGTATTTCGCTATGTAATTTATATACTGCACAGTTATTTCCAGAGAAATCCGGAGATGTTTTGTAAAAAAAACAAGTTAAAGAAAGCACAAAAACTGTGCTTTGGAGACTTTTTGATTACAGTAACACCTTGTAACACGAAATTCATAAATGATGAAGTTCCGCTTTCAAAATTTGAACCATTTCAGAACTGTATTTAATGTTAAACTTTTCATCCTAGGTTTGCTCACATGCTTGAGCTAAGCACGAATTCTATTAATAATGAAACTCTGACGGAATCATACTTGGTGTGTTATGTGTTGTTTTGGTATTTAACACCAAAAGGAAAAATCGAACGAAGCCATGTACTATTCGGATAACTGCATCGTACTATACATTACTATATATACGGAAATTCCGCAGTTTGCGTTTCTGTTTTCGTTGAGTATATATATATTATATTATATATATATATATATATATATATATATTAACATATATATTAACGTCTTAAGGCGCAATGACAAACAAAAATAAAACAGAAGCTTGACACAGTTGTGAGAAAACCAGTCATTTTTGTATTATTGGTTGGATGTTTGTGGTGCCGTTCATTCTGGTTGTTAAACAATACGGCAAGTACTTCATACTACTGATTACAGCTGATGCGGTACAAGTCGTTTCCAACCAATAAAACTTCCCGTTGTTTTTCTATGAATTCTTCTGTGGAATTTTAATCACAACCTGCATAAAGGAAATTTCTAATTACTCATCAAATTATTAATGTTAAAATCGGTGTAAGACAGATACCAGCTATTATTCATTTAAATAAATTAGAGGTTTATGATATACATCATCAATTTGACCATTCACTATTTCTTAAACGGATACATCGAAGCAGTTACAACTCCGTATTAATGTTTAGGACAGAATGAAACCATCCCTTTATACTTACATTTTTCACCTCTGTATACTGATGAAGCCCATATTCACCGCTGTAAAAAAATGTTTGAAAAAAGTATTATTTTTTTTATAAACAGATGTATTCTACAGCATTAGGTGTTTATAAACCGGGACTGTTTGATACCACCGCCAAGGCTTCAACCAGCATGGGCAGAGGTCTGAAGTTCTAAGACACACGCCCTTAACCACTGAGCTGTGTACTGTAACAGACAGTAACAAGAGGCCCACGAGGGCCTGTATCGCTCTACTCGCTATATTGTGTCCATGGTGGGGTGGGTGGGGTGTGGGGAGATAGAAAGATTGTGTGTCAGATATGGCAGTATCAAACTAGTTTTTTCTAAAGTGTCTTCAATTACCAAGATATAGGGGAGGGATGTATTTGGCTCAAGTTTGACTAGCTTTAAAACAAATCAAACCATCGTTAATATAAACACTCAAACCAAGTTCGACATGTGACCCAGAGGCGGGGTCAAATTTGACCTCAGGGTCACCATTTGAAAAAAAAATTGGCAGAGGACCATATACAAAATATTAAACTGTTGGCTCAGGTAGTTTCAGAGAAGAATATTATTTTTAGTTTGTCCCTATATAAGGCTATGTAAAACTGTGAACCCTGTTGCGGGACCAAATTTTACCCCAGTGTCACCATTTGAACAAAATTGGTAGAGGATCCATGAGCTGATAATAAATAAAAAGTATTAAACCTTTATCTATTGTAGTTTCAGAGAAGAAATATTTTCTAAGCTCCCAATTAAAGCAAAATGAACGAAGGTTTCATATGAGAAATATTTTTTATAAAAAAAAAAAAAATAAAAAAAATAATAAAAATATATAAATCAATAAAAAATAAAAATAAATATTTAATAAAAAGTGAACCTTATGAAAAATAAATGAAAAATAAATAATAAACAAAAAAAATAAAAATAAAAATATTCAATAATAATAATAATAATAATAATAATAATAATAATAAAATTTAACCCATGAACCAAGGTTTCTTATGAAAAAAAATATATACATGCCTCTAGTGAGATTTTGACCCACGACTCCTGGGGTTTCCAGTGTACATTACCAAATATTGAAAAAAGGCCATAATTCCGGTGTTACTAGTTCGAACTGGCTGGTTTTCAAACACTTTCGGGCTTTCATTGATATCAACAATCTGGCCAAATTTGGGAAAGATCGAATACAAAATGAAGGTGCTAGAGTGTTCAAAAGGCTGAAAATGGCATTATTCAATAATTCAAGGGAACTCTGGTGTTCTTGCTCCGATATAGCTGGTTTTCGAGCTAGGCCGAGCCTTCATTGATATTAACAATCTGATAAAGTTTGGTAAATATCGGATGAAAAATAAAAAAATATGGTATTTTTAACTAAATCAAGGGCCACAACTCCGGTGTTGCTGGTCCGATCTACCTGTTTTTTTAACTTGTCCGAGCTCTTATCAACATTAACAATCTGGCAAAATGTGTTAAAGATATGATCGAAAATGAAGGCTATATTGCCTTAACGAAGCAAAATACAGCCTTTTTAACTAAATCAAGGGCCATAACTCTGGTGTTACCAGTCCGATTTGGCTGGTTTTCCCACTTGTCCGAGCTTTCATAGATAAAAATGTGTTAAAGTTTGAAAATGAAGGCCCTATCGTCTTAACGAGGCAAAATACAGTATTTTTAACAAATCAAGGGCCAAAACTCCGGGGTTACTGGTTACTGGTCCGATCTGGCTGGTTTTCGAACTTGTCCGAGCCTTCATTGATATTAACAATCTGGTAAAGGTCGGTAAAGACCGGATGAAAAATGAAGGCCCCATCGTCTTAACGAATTGAATTGGATTTTATAGTCGCACCAACAGCTAAGGTCATATGGCGACTTTCCAGCTTCCATTGGTGGAGGAAGACCCCAGGTGCCCCTCCGGGCATTTTCGTGCACGGGCGGGCACCTGGGTAGAACCAGCGACGTTCCGCAAGCCAGCTGGATAGCTTCCTCACATAAAGATTCCTAGGCCCCTGAGGGATCGAACCTACAGCGGTGAGGGGCAAGTGATTTCAAGTCAGAGACGTTAACCACTCGGCCACGGACGCCCCTCGTCTTAACGAAGCGAAAGTTAACGGACGAAGCGAAAGTTAACGGACGACGGACAGACGACGAACAACTCCTCATCCCATAAGCTCTGCTTGCCATCGGCCAGTAGATGAACTATGAACTCAAAACTATGAAAGGTATGTATCAGTTTGAATTTTTCGCTGCTAATGCTTCAGCCATTTATAATGTTGATGTGGTCTTATCAATGCAAAATACCATTATAACGGAAGCTCAAGTTTTATGCTTCTCGCTCAAGACACTGGATCGGATACACAATACAATACTGAGTCATTCAAATGTTAATCGCCACACTGTTAATATGTTAACCGTCACTGAAAAAAAAACTCAAGTGCCTTATGTAACTATAAACTTATACGTAGGAATTTACTTTCGTTCTAATCCCGTTGCTTCTATTGTGTACAAAATCATGATGTAAAGCTGTAAAAATAATGAGAAATAAAATATGTACGTACAGTTCTCTTCCAAGTCCGGACATTTTGTAACCACCAAACGGTGCTTGTGCGTTCACAACCTCGTAGCAGTTCACCCTAAAATATAAATAATGTTTTATTGTATTATTATACCCACGTTTTTTGAGAGAAAAAAACAGGGTATATTAAAATCGCCTCCGTTCGTCAGTCCGTCGGTCCGTCCGTTACCACATCTCCTAAACCGCTGAATGGAATTCAACCAAACTTAGAGTACGACTTCTCCATATGATGACGGCGTGCAAGAGCAACATTATATCTGGCTCCAAGCCTAGGGGTCCTCAGCGGGGTCAAAATGTCAAATACACTAAAAAAATCAATTACACTGTCATTTTTCCATATTTGTGCACATAACCAGGTGGGTGGTCTGGGCGGGGTGGGGTCATTTATTTTTTTGTAATTATGTCTCAAATGGAACATTATGATGATGGCTGCGCACCCAGGGGGTCAAAAGGTCAAATACACGAAAAATTCAATGACATTTGTCACGTTTCTATATTCTTCAACATAACTTGGTGTATGTAATCGTCTATGAAATATAAACAACATATCAAACAATTTTATTATTTCGAACTCGGACGTCTGCCCGGTGTCCCAGGGTGGGGGATTGTGTGTGCATGTTTGTGCGGGAGGAGGGGGCTGGGGGTGGCGTATGTTTTATTTGTTTGATAATTATGTCTCAAATTAAACATTATAACTATGGGATTACACCGTATGCATTTGTTTCCTCCTACGTCATTGGTGGGACCTGAATGAAGGGGCATCAAATACACTAATAATTCAACTACGGTGTTATTTTTACATATTTTTGCACATTAATTGGTATAATAGTCTTCTATGAAAGAGATACACAGCATGTCAAATGATTTATTGTTTTAAAACTCGAACGACTTCCCTGGGGTTGGGGTTGTAGGAGGTGGCTGGTAGGTGGAGGTTAACAGAGGTCATGTTTTTTTTAATTATGTCTCAAATGAACATTTTGATGAATTGAACTGAATGTTGTTTAACGACTCGTCAACACGGTATAGGTTATTTAGAGAGAGAGAGGAAGGAAACATAGGAATCCGGGAACCGTGCCCTACTGTTATTATCGAATAGATTCCTATGGTTCCTTAGCGTGCTCGGAGGATAGACCGATACACGGGACCGCCCGGTTTACGTCCCCGTCCGACGAACGAAACATTTTGATGAAGCGATTACAGTGTATATACTGTGGGGCTGGCTGTGGTGTGTGTTTGTGTGTTGGGGGGGGGGGGGGGGGGGGGGGGGGGGGTATGGGGGGGGGGGGAGGTCAATTCGGTCAAATTTCTACTTTTCTTTCTCAATAAAATGTATTGATTTTGGAAATATCAGTATAATTTTCTCCAGGGTCAGCATGGGGGGGGGGGGTATGGGGGGGGGGGGAGGTCAATTCGGTCAAATTTCTACTTTTCTTTCTCAATAAAATGTATTGATTTTGGAAATATCAGTATAATTTTCTCCAGGGTCAGCATGGGACTCTGGGATAGGGGTCAAAAGTTCAAATACACAAATAACCTAAACATTTTTTATTCATTTACAATGTCATACATGTATAAAGAAAAGCATAAATGATACTACTTCTTATCTGAGTATCAAAGAACGATCAAAACAATTACATGTAAAATGGATACAGGGTTGAAGGGAATTGAACTGTGTGAAAAAACGTGGGTATTTTGCGATGGCGCGCCGTCGAATTCTTTCAAGTTCATATTAACATTAGTTTGCTGTTATTCAAAGTATTTCACTAACGGTTGCAAGACACCTGTCAACATGTAACGCTATAAGTGGTGACAACTATTTTATATTATATATATTATTTTGTCCATGCATAGTAACCTTTAAGCTTATGTTACTATAACGAACATTTCCTTACTCGTACAACATACATGTCTGACCTTGAAACCGTGTAGGTTTGGCAAAGCTCCAAAACTAAACTTACCATAACAGCCTGATGTCGACAACCGTGTATAATATACCACCACATGGATATCATACAATAAACTTAAGGTACAATACAGTTCCGGAATATATCGCCGTATCGATACAGCCCTATAACTAAAATTTCTGACTGAACCCTGCATGTAAGTCATCGTTATATTGATGTTACATGGTAGTCATCGCCATATTGATATCGTTCGTGGATAAACTTACTAAAGAGCACCATCAAGCCGATATGTGTGGCTTTGGGGTAGAATATCGCTTAAGCCGGTGCTAGGAGGCGTGAGAGGTGTTGCACTTAAATTACCATATATATTGTTTCTGCCTTGAACCCTGTATGTAAGTCATCGTCATATTGATGTTACATGGTAGTCATCGCCATATTGATATCGTTCGTGAATAAACTTACTAAAGAGAATCATCAAGCCGATCTGAGTGGTTTTGAGGTAGAATATCGCTTAATCCGTAGCTAGGAGGCGTGAGAGGTGTTGCACTTCACATTACCTCTAATGAACAGACTCAATAAAACCGAGTCTGCTACTTTTATCTCTTGTTTGTGTTTGTTGCTTCCAAGGGATCCCCTTTTCAGCAATTACTGACATTCACACTAGCGTTTGTTTAGTGCTGTGTGGCGGCCGTGAAAAGTCGCCCCGACTACAAATCAGTACTGTTATTACTTACTGGTCCCTTGGGATCATCAAGCCCGATATTTGTGGCTTTAAGGTAGAATATCGCTATAAAAGCCGGAGTTGGGAGGCCTGAGAGGTGCTGCACTATACATTAACTCTCATGAACAGACTCAATAAAACCGAGTCTGCTACTTTTATCTCTTGTTTGTATTCGTTGCTTCCAAGGGATCCCCTTTTCAGTATTTATTGACATTCACACTAGCGTTTGTTTAGTGCTGTGTGGCGGCCGTAAAAAGTCGCCCCGACTACAAATCACTAGTGTTATTATTTACTGGTCCCTTGGGATCATCAAGCCGTGATGGGAGGCCTGAGAGGTGTTGCACTTTACATTACCTCTCATGAACAGGCGCAATAAAACCGAGTCTGCTACTTTTATCTCTTGTTTGTGTTTGTTGTTTCCAAGGGATCCCCTATTCAGTATATTACCATACTGTTCCGGCCTTGATACCCTGCGTGTAAGCCATCGCCATATTGATATCGTTCGCGAACTTAAACCTACCAGACTGTTCCGGCCTTAATACCCTGCGTGTACGTCATCGCCGTATTGATATCATTCGTAAACACGGCTGCAGCAAGACCGTATTCAGTATCATTTGCTCTTTCAAGAACCTCTTCCATCGTCTTGAATTTGAAAATACTCTGAACAGGGCCGAAAATCTGGAAAGAAAATCAGACAAATGTATGTCAAATTAAGCCTACGTTCTTTCTAAGAATGCATTTATCTTAAAAAAAAAAATCACTTTTAACCTATGTCTATTTTACATAATATGTAAAGTTGAAACATCGAATGGAATCAAAATAAAATGGCACAAGTTTAGAGGAACTAACCCGCCAAATAACGGAAAAATTACACTACAAAACCGTTTATTGAAACTCTATCCAGGTGTTCATGTCATATAATAATGTATATGTGCCGATCAAAAATTTGTATTTTGTCAGGGGTTCATAAAATACCTCTGAATGAATATGCGAAAAATGAATTAGGAGTTGGCAACTCTAAATTCGACGCTCAGTTTTGGGTTTGGCCTGGCTGGCTTTAGCCGTTTATATTGTTTCTATAGAGTTTGGATTCTCAAAATAAGTTATATTTATATATATATATATCGTCATCAGTAGGTTAAGAAACAGAGTACATCTGTTATAACAAGTATACAATTTGCCTGTTGATGTCGGGATATTGACTTAAAGTATACCGCATTAGAACATAATTCATTGGTAATATGAACTAATGTGAATATAAAACGTTCATTCACCTCCTCTTTCGCAATTCTCATGTTGTCCTGAACGCCGCTGAACACGGTTGGCTTTATGAAGTAGCCCTTATCGCCCAGTCGTTCTCCACCGCATTCTAACTTTGCCCCGTCTTCTTGACCAGCCTTGATCAGTCCAAGAATCTTGTTGAACTGTTCTTCATCAATCTTTAATCAGGAATTTGATGTCTAATATAAGATTTATCTATCCTTAGATTATGAAGTAATATTTCTAAACTATATCTTTCCTTCGATGTATAAAGTAATATACTTTGTGGATATACTTTTTTCACCCTTTATGGGAGAACTGAATAAAAGAGTAACATTTTGAATTTTTAATACTTTTATGGAGGATTTATTGAAGATTTATTAAGATTAAGTAATATATATATATAAGCAATATATATCCTTCGAGGTATAAAGTAATATTTATACTAACACTGGCTAAATAAATACCATCAAGAAATTATATAAGTGTCTAAAATTATGCTCAAGAGTCATATGTGACTTATTCATAATATGTATACACTGTGTACGGTTTATTTGAGATGGCCTAAATAGATCTATGACGAGACTTATAAAAGTTCTTCTTCTTCTGTGTTAATAGGTATAATGAGCGTGATTTCGGGTACCAATCGATTAATACTGCGTACCGGATACAAGTAGACTTTTACTGCGTCCCGGGTACCATCTGATTTATACTGCGTTCAGGGTACCAGTAAACTTATACCTAAAGCATAAATTGGAAACCGATTACCGAATAAGGGTTGCTTGACTAATTATCGACCGAATCAACTCTGTATCATGATGATTAATACTAACCTGAGGTCCGCCTTCGTTATTTTCCCATGGATCACCGACCGTCTTCTTCTTTGCCCGTTCAACACTTTTCGTTACAAACTCATCGTAGATGTCTTCGTGTACAAAAGTCCTAGATCCGGCAATGCAGCACTGACCCATGTTGGCCATAGCAGCCAGATGCGCATACTCCACTACTTGGTCAACTACGGATATATTCAAAATAATAAATTTATACCGACTATAATTGTTATATTTTTAAGTGGCACTGCTACAGATCAAAATAGATAATTTAGTGTTTAACGGATTATCAACACGTTATCGTAGATTTTTCGAGCTTGGTAGGATTCATAGGAATCCAGAAACATTGCCATTCTCTTACCATCTAATAGATATAAGTATATTGTTATTTAACGTGCTCAGGGGATACATTTCGATACACGGAACCGCCCGGTCGTGGTTAGGATATGTGTCCTGTCCAAAGAACACACTGAAGAGACTCGATGACCTCATGCTTATATGCATGCATGCTTATGGTACATCTGGATATGTGTTAATAGCCATTACTTCTGTTTTATTTTCGTAATTAACTAATGCATTTGACACAAATCGTATTATATTTATATATATAGTTGTGTTTTAGATGAAAACAATCTCAGTTTTGCAGCGTAGCAGTTTTTTGTTTTTGCTTGTGTATGTTGGTCTTTTTTTGTTGTTTTTTTGACGATGACGTGTTAGGCTACTTACTGTCGACATCTGCAAAGATGACGTTTGGACTTTTACCACCCAGTTCTAAAGTTGTCCTTTTCAGATTAGTTGCTCCAGCAGATTGCATTATCATTTTCCCAACCTAAATTAATGCATTGTATACAGAAATGAATGTGTAAGGTTTTATATGACTTTCACCATATTCATGACATTCAGACCAATATTTGATTTGATTACGAACACGTCATGTCATCCGGCTACAAGCAATATCAGAAGCATAATACCTGAGATTACTTTTAGTGTCGAATTGTAGAGACTGTTTGGGAAAGAAGCACAAGTTTAATTGTGTAGTCACCAAATGACAAATAATTAGAATTATTACAAAAGGGAAGATAAATCTAGCACATATCTAAGCATCAAGTTGAACAGTTATCTAGAGTAACTAATCATGGATTTTATTTATTGCAGGTAAGACGATTATATTTGATGCAATTGTTTTTAATAAAATTCATATTTCTACAAACAAGGTATCATACACCCACCCTCCTTTCCCCCTTATATTGTTTCACACTGATATTTGTTGAGCTGCTGGTGTCTTCTGTCTAATTTCAGCTACACAGGCGATAAACAACATTGTCATGGTTGATGTTTGGGAAGAACTGATCTCTGGCTGGATACAAGGAACGTGTCCGTTCTATCGTTATATCGACTGAAACATTCGCACTTCCACCTCGTTACAGCGTTTCTGTAGGATGCGCTAAGTGGTTTTAAAACCCTTTACGGACCTGACTTCATGTGAGACGTTACCACAGATACAGACGAAATCTGCGGTATTATCTGAGGAGATACATTACATGTTCTCCGATACATATCTCTCATACATGACATTATGCGAGTTTTACGCGAAAGGCTTGGTATCCCGAAAATGTAAACGGTCCGATGTGATTCATAAATGTTCGTCCAGGATGTATATATGTTCTCTATTAGGGAAATTATTATTTATTAACACTATTTACAAATATATGATATATATATATATAAATATACCACTTTTACTAATTACAATTTATTATATTGGTACTTTATTATAACAGCCGATACATATGTTGAAGTTTTATGTCTGTAAACATCATTGAAAGTCACGAATATCAATGACTTTGAGTTTCCATCGCTTTCCTGTTTTCCCTAGAGGTATTCAGGTTTTAGTACGGGGAACTGTTCGGCCTACAGTTGGCATTTCAACGTTGTCAACACGGTCTATAGTTGGCATCTAGCATTGACAGATGGCACGGGCAGACATTGTCAGCATGTATCTGACTAACATTGAGCGAAAACGATACTGTTTACATGATATTAAAATAACCATTAATTTATTATTCTGCTTCCGATATCCGGAGCATAAATTCAAGTAAAACATTTCTAATCTCGGTATTTTCTAATATACTTCCGATTTTCCGGGGTCTAATATAGTCAATGACCAACCAAAATGCCGATTGTGTTTATACAGGGAGGCGGTCGAATTTATTTAAAATATTCCCGACTGTCCGGAATATACTTATTGTTGACCTTCCGATTTTCCGGAGAACAAAATATTCAATGACCAGCCAATATGCCATTTTGTTTATACAGGGCGGCGGTCGAACTTATAAAATAATCCCTATTGTCCGGAATATACTTATTGATGAATTGTCCGGAAATGTCCTATCATCCGAAATAAGTTCGAGTGTCCGGAATATGAAACTACAAGTTGATCTGTCAATACCTCCGATTGTTCACAATATGAAATAAATGTTGAATTGCCAATATGTCCGATTGTCAGGAATAAGTAATTATATGTTCAACTCTCAATATTTCTGATTGTCAGGAATATAATTAACATATGTTGAACCATCACTTTACATATGCATTATCAATTATAATGCCATATTTAATACATAACATCAACCATGACCAATAATGCCAAAAAAATAGCTCATAATAAAAGATGATTCTCAGTCAATCTTTCTATGTTTTTATGAATCCCACTTTGTAATAAGCCTTCATTTAACAAGCATCAAAAGGAAGCTATCCGTAAGTGCTTAGAAAAAGAGAGGTGGATTATTTATATATTCTATTAAAAGGTGTTTTATGTTTCTATGTATAATGAACTGTCATGTTTAAGAAAATGTATAATCATGATTTATCAAATTAGTAACAGACTAGTCCTCACTTCGGTGGATCCTGTGAACGCCACTTTGTTGATATCCGGATGATTGCTTATGGCTGCGCCTGCAGTCGCTCCGTAACCCGTCAACACGTTTAGAATGCCAGGTGGGAATCCAGCCTATAACAATTTCATAATTAGTTCAAAGGTATACTGCGAATTTCCTCTGAATATTGACAACGTTACGTACACGGGATGAATAAAAAGGTCGATAACTCATTCTATTAAAATGCCTAAAGCATGCAAATTCAAAACATAGACGAACGATGAATTATTTAACACGTAATCTAAATAATCACTCCCGTGTTAAGAATGATTTAACGTCGAATTGAGTTTCTGCAAGAATATTAAGTTATATTGATAGACTTGTCTATTAAACCAACACGTTGCAATCTTGAAGTATTATCAAGCATATTTTTCTTCATTATTCTACAATGTTGTTAAATGTACTAGTTGTGCAGTATAATCAACAATTAGTTATATAATATGCAAAATCAATTTGCTTTATAGTTTTAAAATAGTATTAGTAATAATAATTTGGACATGATGTAGAAACACTAACAAGTTTTAAAAACAAACTAAGATTGCTGTGGGTGCTTTCAATGAATTCTGTCTTAGGAACAATGCTCGTGTTAAACATTGTACAAAGATTTCTTGTTGGCAAACGTGTACATATAAGTAATAAGTCTACCTCTTTTGCTACGGACGCTGCATACAGTGCCGTTAGTGGTGTTTGTTCCGCTGCTTTGATAACGACCACGTTGCCAAGAGCAATGGCGGGTGCCACTTTCCAGATGAACATCGCCATCGGATAGTTCCACTGGTAACGATAAGCAGTTATAGGAATACTCAGTAATAACAACAAAGTATAACTTTACGTTGTATAAATATTATGTAATCACGAGTTATGTATATTAAAGGAATAAAGAAATGCAACTCGGGAATTTCCGCTGTATATTGTATGTCTAATATGCTGCTGTTAATCGAATGGTACATGGCTACATTAGACGTTTCCTTTCGGGAAAAAATACTAAAACAACATATAACACAGCACATGTTATCCCTTCAAAGTTTCATTATTGAAAGTATTCGCGTTTGGCTCAAGCAGGTGAGCAAACTTAGGATGTACAATTTCGCAATTTCTTTACATTAAATACAGTACTGAAATGGTTCAAATTTTCAAAGCTGAACTTCAACATTCATGTTACAAAGTGTAATGTCATTAAAAAGTCTACAACAGCACAGTTTTGTCCTTTCTCTAACTAGCTGCAACCATTTTTTACAAAACAGCTTGGTATTTTTCTGAAATATTACGTGAAGTAAGTGTACAGTACTGGTATGCAAGTAGTAGCCGAACAGCAGTAGTATCCGAATTTCCGTAAACAACCGACGTTCGTAGCTCTTCAATAGAAAATATCAATTTAATTTAATAAAAAGATGCATTTTTCATCATCAGAAGAATCGTCGTATACGAAAAAGTAAATATGTACCGAAATATAAATGATTTTCTTCTCAGCACTCATTTCCGTGCAAATTTGCGCGTTGGGGTAGTCGCGCGCTAATCACGCATGCGCAGTTATGTGTTTTTAATTGCTCTGCAATATTTAAACAATGCTTCCCCATGACAACACCAGCAGACGATAATAAATCAAAACTCTTAATTTATATATATAACCCTGTTTATATAACATGTAGGCATAAACAATATTGGAAAAATACAATACTGCAGTAAAATATCGATCGGTCAAATCTGATTATACTACAGTAGCGGACATTTCCAATTGACGTAATCCCTGACGTAATGGAGACATCTCTTGTTAATATATTTAGGTCATAAATGGGATGAGTTGTCTTTCTTACGGAATGGGGCGTCCAATAGGGATAATGACCATAAATGTATCCTTTTTTTTAGCAGTTCGGCTACTACTTCTGTACTGCTGTCAATCAACGGTTATTGGTTACCCTTTTGAGGGCCCCTATTAACAGCGCGTGCACGAGCTTGTAATCGGATGTTATCATTTTTAACAATGAAGTGAACTTAACTTTGCTCTGTAAGTTGCTTTTGTTTGAATAATATCAAATAACAACAAACAGTACAATAAACACTATTTTCTGTTCGGCTACTACTTGCATACCAGTATATAAATTATATAGAATAAACTGCATCAAATTATGTAAGCGACTTTTTAACGGTTGACCAATAGCGACTGTTTTTATGCATATCGGTTTCAAACAGTTGGATCGATACGACATTTATAATTGGAGGTACTTCAAAATCAGAAGTACACATTTTCTTTTGCAACCGAGTATATATCGGGAATATACTTCGCAATTATTTAGCTAAGTATTAACCTATTGGGAATATTATTGGAAATTGTCCTCACTATAGAAAGAACTTGTGGCCCGACCCTTTTGTATGTATTATATATGGCAATAAATTATGATTAAAACAATAGATAATGCTAAAATAACGGGGATTTTGTCAATTATATAAAGGGCGTATAAGTATGCTACTTTTCTGCAAATATAACATTTGCCCAAAATCGTAATTTTATTTCAGTCAAAAAAAGAAAGCGTCTGGTTTTGGAACAATTCAAAAAGTTGTAATGACAAATTCAGCAAACAAGTTTTAAAATATGCAAAATGTATACATTAATAAAGCAGTGATACCTTTGTATGAAAGGTTCGTTCACTAACAGAGTCTAAGTTCCTCCAGTCAAAAAAGAGCAAAATAAAAATTGTGAAAAAAATCATGGTGTTGAATTGGAAAGTCCAAGATAACTGTCATCTTGTTGTTAACTACTGGTTTTCTGGAATTTCTCATGATTGTCAAACTTTTAACTTCTTCTCAAACATAAAGTTAGGATGTCTGAACACATTTATGACGTAAAAGTTTACATTAAATGTAATATTCGGAATGAGATTATGCAAATTTGAGTGCACACTTTATTTTTTCATTCGATATATGACAAGATGTAATTGAATATGTGGATATAATCATGTAATAACCCTCTTACCGGAATGATTTGTCCACAAATACCGACGGGTTCGTGTCTCGTGTAGCAGAAGTAATCGCCATCTACAACAAAGAAAACAGGCACATACTGAACTGCATTTATTTATTTATTTTTATTTATTTCAGTGACAAATACATAGTTTACAAAATATTACATATATAGGACATATAGGTAACATAAAATGTACATATATAACGCATACAGACAACATTGAGTACAACTGGGTTGTACCCAGCCTAGCTTGGCTTACTAGTCACCATCTATAATTGCATTACATAGATAAAGCAATATTTAAATAAGAGAAGGTTCATGCATATTTATACAAATATGATCATGTTGTGATACCCTGTAAACTCAGTCCCTGTAAACTCAGTGAGATACATATTTAAATAATGTGAATACAAAAACAATTATCATTTAAAAAGTAAAATATAGTGTTGTGTACGGGTGCTTATATTACACCTGATAAGGTGATTGATACTCATGAATTATTTCTATTTCTTAAAGCATTTGATAAAGTGTCCAGTACATTTAATAAGTTCATATTCTGTGAAAATGAGTTTCACCTTTTCGTTGTCAGAAAACATTCTATCAGGAAAGAATTGATTGATTAAATTTATTGTTTAGCATGTGCCTATGTCCTTCATATTTGCTACATGAGAATTACAGATTTTGCGGTGAATATTGTTATAAACAACGCGATTTTAAAGGAACTAACCCGCCAAATAACGACAAACGTGCAATACAAAACCGTTTATCAAAACTTTGGCCAGGTGTTCAGGTCATATAATAATGTATATGTGCCGATTAAAAGTATAGTTTTATTCAACAGTTTTTAAAATACCCGTGACTGAATATGCGTAAAATTAATTATGAGTTGGTAGGCCTAACTCTTAATTCGAGGCTCCAGTTTTGGAGTTTGGCCTGTCTTTTTAAAGTCGTTTATATTGTGCTTTTAAAGTTTGGATTCTCAAAATATGTAAGTTATATATAAAACCTCGCCGCCAGTAGGTTTAGAAACGGTGCACATATGTTGTAAATTGTGGCGGGATAGCTTCTTTAAGAAGCGACACACAGCATTATTGATTTTTTTCCACATAACTTTATTATTTGCGGATCATTATTAAGATAGCTATCACGCCAACAACATCCAAATTGTGCAACAGATGTACGTCATTTCTAAATATACATACAATTCAATTCAATTATAGTGTACTTCGAATGTTTTACAGGCTTAAATATACAACAAAATCTAGCCAAGCCGTCGAGTTTTCTAGACCAGACTAAATTATTTTAGACCAGACTAAATTATTTTAATTAAATCGGACGGATCAAGGGTTCTATTTAGTGCCTATGCGATAACGATGAAATTGAAATGAAATTGCATTTTTAAGTTCCTTTAATTAAATAATGTATGTAAACAAACACTGTTTCCGAAATGACATTTGCTTCAACAAACTCATGTGTACAAATGCGTATACCAGGGAAAACACACGGTAAATAGCGATAAGTAAATATAAGCGACAGAGCGTCCACCTCGCATGCGAGAGGTCGTGGGTTTAATCCCCGTCCGGTTCATACTGGTCCAAGACTTCATAAAAATGATACGTGTAGCTCCCTTGCTTGAATAAATTATCCTCTGAAACTACTCGACGGATTTTCATGAAGCTTCACAGGAATGTTGCTCTTGATATCTAGTTGATCCTAGCAAAATTTCAAGTCGGCTGGATTTTCAATATATATATCAACCACGGCTAAATATAGATTTAAAAAAACAAATTTGTAGCGACTACTTCTTGAAAACTATAAGTGATATTTGATATGAGTTTTTTTCTAAAATGATCAGCATGACATGGATTTGGTCCCTGTTGAAAGGTAGTTCTAAGATTGGTCGGCCCGTTGTCAATGTAATGTGGCTGGGTGGGGTATCATGGCATGCTTCTACGGATGGGTATTCCAGTGTGTCAGCACTATAAAGTTGGGCATTGAGCTCACTGCTACAAGTAGACACCGTCGTACTATGACAAGGCAACGACGTTAAACCCTATACATACGAAAGTCTTAAAAGAGAGAGCTTCAACTTGAGAGGAGAACTAATTATTTGTTTTCCTTAGTGTGCGACTATTTCATAGTTAATGTCAAGTGACCACTATTGTTCTACTCTGACCTTAAATTGAATGGCCACCCTTTTTGTAGTATTATCTATTAGCAAATTTAACTCTTAAACATCATATGAACATTTCTTGATAGTCTCGGAGAGAAACATATATTTAAATCCGCTACTAACTTGTATGTAAAAATAAGTATTATTTGATACTACTTTTACCACTGCGTGATTGCATGGAGTAATGAGGTAAATCTAAATTGTATACCTGCACAACTATTGCCAGATAATTGATAAATACATTTATCTGTGGATTAATTTACCTCAAAGTTTTCTACGTCATCAACTAAAGTCTTATTCTCGCTTTTCACAGATATTGCAATGTGTGAATTGTAAATATATATTGTTGTATATTGATTTCGATTAAAATAAGCATAAACATGTTCATGAAGCAAAACATGGCCAGAGAATTTTTAACCAAAAACATTAGCAACGAGGAAGTAAAGACGAGGAAATGAAGAACGAGGAAATGAAGCGTTGCTTATATAACGAATCAACCACACATTATCCTAGGTTATTTCGATCCGCCCTAGAGAGGATACTAGACATACATAGAAATAGGACAACCGTGCCTTATTATTTCCCGTTGTATCGTTAAAAACAAATGCTTAGAGAATGGATGGACTCTTGATACATGGGACCGTCTCAATTCGACGGACACCGTGAACCCAGAAACCCAGTGGAGCCGGTTAGACTCGAACCTGGTATCTCTGGATGCAGAGTCTACCGTAATTTTAACATGGCCAACGCTGTGGTTCGAGGAAAATGTGTTGCGAGGAAGGACAATTCCGTTCAGTACAGATGCATGGTTGTTGTATGTCACACAATTCAACCACTGCAAGATCTTACCGACGGGTATTGTTTTGCCTTGATGCTTATCCGACCACCCGGCGTAATATCTGACCACCTTGATGCCAAACCGAAGGTCACCGATAGCTGTATGGTATGGCTTCCCGTTGTCTAACGTCTCCAAACTCTATACAGAAATACAAGAAATAAGTTTATACTGGTTGTTAACGACGACTGCTTGGCATAGCGTTATCATAATTCAGTAAGCTGCAGAGAAAATGCAACAAATACATAACGCATTTCATCGAAAGTTGTATGGTATGGTAAAGCTGTTTTCGTAAACATACACTATCCTTCTAAATTATATATGTCGTGCATAATTTGTTTTCAAGTCACCGAAAACTGTAAGGTATGATGGGAGGATTTCAAATTAATTTCTCTGGGATAGAAAATGCAAAAAATATACTAACTTATGTCATGGAAAGCTGGACGTTATAGTCGGTAGTTGTCGTATTTCTCCACCACACAGACTGTACAAACGTGCATGCTTTAAAAGGGACAAACGGCCAAACGGCAATCTTGAAATTTAAAAATCCGCGGCGTCCCGTTTTAGTTTTTCTAACTTAGTGGCAAATTTACGATCCATTATAAACACTGATTCGAAAAAGTTCGAAGTAAATTCTTCTGCATATTACTAATAGTTGATTAGAATAACATATGTAATGTAAAGGTAGGTAATAACGAAGACAGCTGCATAACCTTTTATAAATGTATATGCATATCTAAGTCAAAATGATACCTGATTAATAAACTGAGGTGCTAATATTAATGCTTGATTACTAAATCGAGATTGCAGTGTGTCCCTTTAAAACAATGTCACCGATACTGATGTCACCGATACTGATGTCACCGATGGCCTTGTTGTATGGCATGTCGTATGCGATTCAACAAACAACATATACATGATAATACATATCATTAAATATGTATATTATCGCTGGATCTAAATTTAGCGCAGTTCAATGTGCACTTTAAAATATGAGCGTTAGGTCACAGGTCGTACGAGTTATCTTTATGACCTTGATAAACTGGCAACTGCTAACAATTGGAGAGGTATTCTGGTAACTGTTACTGACCGTACTGCTATAATGGTGTAATAGACGACTTCTATAGTCTGGCAACTATTACAGACGGTACTGCTAAATTGGTGTAGCATACGACCACAGTATGGTCTGGTAACTGTTACAGACCCGTCACCGTACTGCTATACTGGTGTAACAGACGACTAATATAGTCTGGTGTCTGTTACAGACCGTACTGCTATAACGGTGTAGCAGACGACTAATATAGTCTGGTGACTGTTACAGACCTACTGCTTTAACGGTGTAACAGACAACCAGCATAGTCTGGTGACTGTTACAGACCGTACTGCTTTAACGGTGTAACAGACGACCAGTATAGTCTGGTGACTGTTACAGACCGTACTGATATAACGGTGTAACAGACGACCAGTATAGTCTGGTGACTGTTACAAACCGTACTGCTATAACTGTGTAACAGACGACTAATATAGTCTGGTGACTGTTACAGACCGTACTGCTGTAACGGTGTAACAGACGACCAGTATAGTCTGGTGACTGTTACAGACCGTAATGCTATAACGGTGTAACAGACGATCAGTATAGTCTGGTGACTGTTACAGACCGTACTGCTTTAACGGTGTAACAGACGACCAGTATAGTCTGGTGACTGTTACAGACCGTACTGCTATAACAGTGTAACAGACGACCAGTATAGTCTGGTGACTGTTACAGACCGTACTGCTATAACGGTGTTACAGACGACTAATATAGTCTGTTGACTGTTACAGACCGTACTGCTATAACGGTGTAACAGATGACCAGTATAGTCTGGTGACTGTTACAGACCGTACTGCTATAACGGTGTAACAGACGACCAGTATAGTCTGGTGACTGTTACAGACCGTACTGCTTTAACTGTGTAACAGACGACCAGTATAGACTGGTGACTGTTACAGACCGTACATCTGTACTAATGTAACAGGCGACAGACGACGACAATCATTCATGTTGTCTGTTATTACTGAATGAAAAAAATGGGATATGTTATGTTAATATTAGTTGGTATATCGGTATGTAACCACTGCTTTGTAAATGTCACCACATATGAATTTAAACGGAAGTCATTGAGGTCATCTCTAGGTTCTACATACTAACAATAACAAGCGGTCATGTACTAAATAAAGTGCTGTCTCAAATCTAAAACAAATCTTCATTATAATAATAATAATGTAGATATAAAAAATGAAGAAACATGCGATCTAAATATAAGTTTGTTTTCCAAGTCACATACTGCCTGTCTTTAAAACGTATATAGTTGAATTGTCCAAGATGTATATGGAAAAAAATAATAACTAAAAAGTGCGTGCGTGTATGCATTCTCGTGTGCGTGTAATTACATTTTAAAAACACACAGTATGTAATTACATTTTTAAAATCACAGTATGCAATTTAGAAAAAATGTTAAACGTATGGAATATGTAATTAGATCGCATGCTTCTTAGTCTTCATTTCTACATTATTAGATCTACTGGCCGAAGGTCGGCAGAGCTTATATTTCCAAGGTAATTACCGCCAAATAAGCGATGTTTTTCTCCAGAAGGTCAGCGAATTTGTTTAGCAAGATGCCTCTTTGACTGGCGTCCATCCGTCTCCATGGTGAACCGAGCTTAAACGCTTCTTTAGCTGCAGCAACAGCAAGGTCAACATCAGCCTAAAGATACAACATCATTTGAATGTTCATAATCTTTAACTGTATTGTTTCTTTACATATATACATTAAAATATACTACTTCCATGCTCTAAAATAAAATAAATAAATAAATAAGTGTGTTTCGTGATGGTGGCGTGTGTGAATGATTACAGAAATTATCACATAACTTGAGTAAATGTATCTTCCCCCTCGCTTGGAGCTAAATGATGTGGTGATGAGCCGTTAAATATCTATTCAATTCTAAACTCATTGGATAGCATATTCTTTTAACTAACTGGATTATTACGTTTAATAAATTCAACTATTAAACCGGCACTCACTGCTGCCAACAAATTCAATATTAAACCTCCCTTAATATTATGGGATCACACTAACTTGGCATTAATTGCACATATTGGCTAAGGATTATAATTCATGTTTGATTATATGACTGAGGAATGACTTAAATGCATAGTTAATTACAACACTCTCAAATGTGCCACACGTTATGATTCGTTTATGATACATGTTACATGATACTTACATAAAAGGAGAAGTACATGCTTTATGTAAAACCCTTCATATAAGAATCGTATAAGAAGTATATGAGAATCATAAAAAAGTTGATAAATATTGTTTTTATGAAAAGTATATGAAAATATGCGTGTTTAAAGGGACAACGTCTGTAACTTTTCATTACGTGGTCCCGCCTTAATTCCATTAAGTGGTGAGAAAGCTTATATTAGCAGGATTTTATAACGTTTATTTCGACAATAAAGCACGTTTAAAAACATTTTTAATGACAAAAAACGATAACCTGTTTAAAATTACCTATTAAAGGTTTTAATTTTTCAATATGCAAACTTTTTAAGCCGAAATTAAGGTTTTTATTTCATACCCCAGCCAACCCCGTTTTCGCTTCTTGGAGAAGGGGTTGGATGGGGTATGACAGTTAATACTCGGACCACGTAATGTTAGCTTATAAAACACACACTAATTACGTTCACAAACATTAGACACTAAACATTATTGAATATTTACTAATTAAATGCCAGATTGTTTAACGGAATTCAATCGCGGTGCAAAAAAAAGAAGTCCTGCTTTGTGCGTTTGAACCCACAGCCCAAACTAAAATTACACTCCCGGGTAATAATAGTGAGCGCGAGATAGTCGACGTCGCTCCTGATTAACTAAGCGGGCTATACATATTATATGCCATGCATACTACGTAGAAAAGCTAATGGCAGTCACGTGATCAGCAGAAAAGGTAAATAATTTACAAATAATAATTAAAAGTTATTTTTTCACGAATGTATAACTACAGACTTCTTTGGGTCTATGCTCAACTTTTCATTTATACATTTCACTGAATAAAAGTCAGACAGTTATTTGGTGAAGCTCAATATCTGCTTACTTACGGATTGAGCTGCTTACTTACGAACAGTGTCCCTTTAATATACAAAATTATGAATTCACTCTCATATGAAAACAATATGAAACTTATTTTATATATACATGTAAATATAATTTAACTGTATATATGTGACTCATTTTATATAAAAATCGTATGAGAATACATCCGTATGTTTATTATATATGGTCAGAAGTGCTGCTAAGCTTACCTTGTCCGCCTCCTGCACGTCTATAATCTTCTCAGCTGTGGCAGGATTTATTGTCGGAAATGTCTTTCCAGAGACCGAGTTCACAAATTCATTGTTGATGAACAACTGAAATAACAAAATCAACACCATTGTTATATGGGATAAAATGTGGAGTCCAAAAAGATCCATATTCTATATTTGTACTATTAGATCGATCCATATCCCATATTTTTACTGTGGGATTATAACAAAAAAGTTATATGGATTCCAAAAATATCAACATTCCGTATGTTTACTATGTGAAGACATGGTATCTATACCATAACCTTATTCTAGGTTATGACGTAATTATATGCATATCGCTTAGAAATACATTAACCCTTAACCCGCTAACCATGACTATAATAGCCTTTGCGTCCATTGTAAACCGAGATCAGCCTGCGAGTCACTTATACATATGTAGCGGGTTAAGGGTTAAATACATTTAAAGTTGTACACAATATTGCCTTGTGCTTAAATGTATGTGGATTGTATCAGACTTCTCCGCGAACTCTTGGATAACGCCTAGACCGTGTACATATAGTTTTAGAGAGTAGTTATCATGACGGTGTCGTACAAAATATCTCATTAAAATCATATGCTAATTACGCTTTGATACTCTCCGCTACAGGCCTTAGCATTGTAGAGTATCGTTGCGTGATTAATGGTCTGCTTTTAATGAGATTGCAAAATACCTCAAATAATAGTTTGGTGGCAAAAACTGGTGTTAAATCGATGATGTTGCTAATGTATTTAAATAGTTAAGCCTTAAATATATATGTATAAGGATGTTTTACAAATAGCATAGCCGTTCCTATATGTAATTTTTAGCGAACTGTCTGCATTTGAAAAAAACAACAATGATTTCCTCTGCCCTGATTATGTTATACATATATCATTGATATTCTCGTGTTTTTATGTGTAGCGTACCAAACTATGGTATAATTTACGCTACACATAAAAACACGAGAATATCTACGATATATCTGTTTTAACCTATTGCATTAAAAAAAAACATTAGCATGGTATATCCAAGATGACCTGAAAATTATACCATAGTAAACCATGGTATAATTTTCGGTAAAGTATGGAATATTTCACAATAACCGAAAATTATACCATGGTTTAATGGTTTACTATGGTATAATTTTCAGGTCATCTTGGATATACCATGCTTATGATTTTTTAATGCAATAGGTTAAAACAGATATATCATAGATGTTCTCGTGTTTTTATGTGTAGCGTAAATTATACCATAGTTTGGTACGCTACCATTCTATACATACATCGGCTACGTCAAAACTGACGATAGGCCTCTATACTAATACGCATTACCGAGCAAAATATGGCATTTGCCCCTTTAAAACTCCAGCCGAGTCTGGGTTGTTGTATCGAAGACTGTATTGGAAAAAAAACAGTATGAAATGTCGATGCATATGACGTATATATATATATATTGACAGAAATGAAATAGAAATACTATGTATTTTTTAATTTGATTTTTTTTTTATTGTTTTTTTTCTGCAAAAACCCCTCTGAGCCTACTAAAATCCAGGTTGTTATACAAATTTGAGATCAGCCCCCAACATTTTCTCGTGATTAGAATTTAGTCTGAAGTCATAGTCGTTAGCGTAGTTAGTTGTACATGTCTATTACAAGTACATGCCCTCTGATTAAAAGTTGAAATCAAGTATGTCACGGCCGTATAAAGTTGACAACAGTACGCCATATACTTTGGTTTTGGAAGGTTAATGTTTTGCCTAAAGAGGCAAAATATTCAATGTCAAATACGGTACATTGATAAGCGAGTTTAACTAATATGTGAGAAGGAACAACGGTTTAAAGTGTCCTCATTTTGCAAGTTATGGCTCATATTGAATAATCAGGCTTAAGTTTCGTGGAAGGGGCATAACTCTTTCAAAATCGTAAAGTGGGTATACATAACATGTGCAGCCGGATTGAATAAGTAACAACTATAAAAGAAAGATATAAAAATCGGACAGGAAAAGTAGCATTTAATGACGACAGTCAACCACAAAACACAACAACAATCATGCAAACAGACAAACGAGAAGGAAAAAGTAACAAAAAATGCAAACGACATGACAAACACAAAAGGGTTAACAATAGGGCTTCCGCCTTGGAACGGTCAGTGGCCAAGGCCACTGGGGTTTAAACCAGGTTCTAGGGTTCACCAAGCCTCACACTTACCCTATTGTCATCCCAGCTAAACGGGACAGTGTAAATAAAGAAATCCCCGCCATGAAATATTCTCTAACCAACAGGGCAGCGTTAAAAGGCAATATAGTAAAACATTCATTGACTGGTGTTTACAGATAAGACAAGAGTGTATAAATTATCATGATAGACCCAAAAAAATTGAAAACATGTTTACCTGGAGTGTATCTGAGATAAAAAATAAAATAAACATTTCATGACCAAGGTCAAATCAGGTAAGCACGTGAAACAGGGTAAACATGAAAACTTGGTTGCATGTGTTTAGATCAGACTACACCAATTACCAGTCAATCAGCGTGCAGGGAAAAAGTTCCAGGTAAATTTGGATCTATTACACAGATCTCTTAAGTTTGATTGGTTGACAAGGTAAACAAGTCAAAAAATCTTGCTAAAAAATTAAAATTCAACTTTTGAAGAGTACTTATAACAGTTAAATCATACATGTGTACAATGTATTCATAATGTTGCAAAATCAAAAAAAAAGTATATTTTACATTTTCCTCATGTTTCTACATGCAAGTATGTGGGTCAGCACCATCCGACATAAACAGCTTTTTCAAAACATACTCAATGTATGGTTTGTGTATGTTTTTTTGATAAAACTAAGATAGGTCTTTCAAAACAAGTAAGCAAAACTATAGCTTCTGATATTAGGAAACTCAGTACAAAGCTTAGAGCTGTAGTGTACGTCTATATATGGAAAATTATTTGGTGTAGTATGACGGTGACTTAATTGCATAGCGATACAGAACTGTATTAAGTCGTCGTCTTTTTAAATTACTGTATAATATAATCTGCGCGACCAGACGATGTCAGTGAGGAAAAATTCTGTATACAGTTTCAAGGTCATTTGTCAAATATTTTTTGTTATGGCGAAGACCTTCACTAATTAAGGTTCGCATCCAGACGCCGACGCCGACAAAATGATCCCACTGTATTTTCCATTCTTAGGAGACGCACTAAAGCATATCAGAGATCAAAAGACGCATACATATGCTTTTGGATAGTGTTAAGAAAGCAATAACGAAACGTATATATGTAAATATTTATTTGCCACGGTAACTTCGCCGTAAAAAGAGACAAACATGGTTTCTTGAAGCACAGGCTTTCATTACTATAGTAGATAAAGAAGGATAGAGAGTGTCATCGGTCAATCACACAGCAGTAAGTGATGCTCTACGTTACTGTCACGTGACCTATTAGTACACGGACCTTCCACGAATCCGCAACTTTTGATACTTTTATCTCTTGTTTGTGTTTGTTGCTTCCAAGGGATCCACTTTTCAGTATTTATTGACATTCACACTAGCGTTTGTTGCTGTGTGGCGGCCGCAAAAAGTCGCCCCGACTACAAATCAGTAATGTTATTATTTACTGGTCCTTTGGGATCATCAAGCCCAATCTGTGTGCCTTTAAAGTAGAAAGCCGGTGCTAGTTGGCGTGAGAAGTGATGCAATTTACATTCTCATGAACAGACTCAATAAAACCGAGTATACCGAGTATATCTCTTGTTTGTGTTTGTTGCTTCCAAGGGAT
>JAWPHD010016758.1:0-48185 GCA_037043455.1 Cyrtodaria siliqua
AAACACAAACCACGACTATACTAAAACGGCACTAAACGTAATACCTGCATCTCTTATTTCTATATTAATATTATGTTGACACAACGAATGCAATGATGTGAAAAGTTAGATACAACAGTCGAACAAGAAATGTATCATTCAAAGGACCGCAGTCACACCAAAAACACTAATGGAAAACAAACAACAATACAGGTTGCTGTGCACTACATTGTTTTCCACATAGGCCACAATGAAAGCTGTTCCGATGATAAGCATAATGAGGCCGTGGGCCCGATCCCACGAAATTTCATCAATCGGTACCACCACAACGTTGAAAAATTCTTATTATGATTTTTGATACTGGTGATATCCCCTAGATACTATTTAACCCAGATAGAACTTCTGGTTTTAGCAGCTTATGTCATGAAAACAGCCAATATTTAGAGCCACTCGTTTATTTCAAAATAATTCAAATTTCTATCATCATTTTGAGTATAGATGGTATAGGCATTATACATTTTATTTCGAAATTCAACAGATTGGTGATAATAAACATGCGTTTTACTAACCTTGTTGATAAATTAATGTATAAAGTCAAACTTAAAGGAGAAAACAAATCGTTTTCAAAGGATAGTACCTCATTCATGCCTGTTTTTTTCAAAAATCGCTCATTCTGGAAATTTAATATAGTGTAAATATACTGAGACGATTGTACGCTGCTTCATTAAGATCGTGTTTTAGTATTGTACAACGTCAGGATTTGTTTAAATTGACGGCTTTCAGAATAAAATCAAACAAAATACAATACTTCATTAATTATATACCGTACACATATTTAACTTGCTACACAATTATTAGTACGAGTCTGCTATACAATCAAATGTATTCATTATTTACACAGTTGTTTCATACATTCTATCATAGCTAGTGTTTTGTTCATAATTATACATTAGTTCCGCAACGATTAGTATACGCTGCCTCACAATTAGAAATCGGATGTTTGATTCTAGTTATAATATTGACTACGGCTTATTCGGGAATTTCCACGAAATATTAGTATACTTCATAAGTTGTAAGTATTCTTAAATACCATGATACTGACATTTAGTTAAAACTGAATTGCTTATTTGATTATCACATGTAATGCGTTTGCACATGTATTACACATGATGCCATTTGCTAAGCGATCACAACTCGGTAGCTTACATTGTCATTACACTTGCAAGAACAAAGAAAGCGCATTCGAACGCAAAAAATGTACGCTACCTCGACTGATATTCTTTTTTTGTGAAAGTTGGTACTATTTCCAAAACACTTTGTAAAACGTCTGAAAATGCACCAGAAATAATTTGCTAACCCTTGAAGCGTACTTTAATTCTGCACATATTATGAAAACAATCCATGCATATACCCTGTTTTTATCACGAAAACTTCCCCATTATTTATTTCACATCAGGTAGGCGAAAGGGTTTTGGGTTAAAGAACCAGTTCGCCGGAATTGATGAATTTTTCAATCATGCTAATCCCGTGAAGTCGATTTTTTATGCTAAATCGTGAAGTCGTTTTTTGTTGTCAATTATCTACATCTTCATTCAAATCCTATGCAAAGAATAAAGCATTTTAATGTAAGAATGTTAATGGACTTGATAACCATCTTCCAGAATTTACTACTTTTTATATCTTCTTTTAGAAAGATGGATTATTTTGTTAGATTTTATATGCGTCATTCTGAGAAGATAAAGTTAAATATATTTGACTAAATTGCAATTATTCAGCGACTTTTATATTGGTCAAAGGTATACATTTTATTCTTAATTAGTGTTTGTCATTGGCAAAGAAATGGACAAGTAGCTATAAATAGCCTGTTTCTTAACTTACATTTAAATGTGTCAATTAACCCAAATATAGTATTTTGTTTTTCATAATCATTATGATGCGTTATTTGTTTTAAAGGAGTATTTTCTTTGATGTTTGTACAATGTATTGCCTGTTTGTAAATTTGAAATTTGACATGAATAAGGATGGCCCTATGACTTTTAATGTTGTCAAACTAATTAGTCTAGATCTACTGCGACGCTTGTTTGTTTTCAAGACAAACGTCAAGAACAGTCCTCCTGAACAAGTTTGAATTTTTGCCGATACACTGGGTAACATTTCTGATTGGATGAGGCACCTCCTTTCCAAGATACCAGAAAGTCAAAAAGACAATAAATTTTTATATATAAACAAAGAGGGAAGACGTCATCATTCTATCGATGAACTAAATGCGGATGGTCGAAATACTTTAATAAATTATAAAGAAAAAAAGAATTATGGTCATATGGTTCCGGCCAGTTTCAAATTTGTTTCTACACAACCGGTCAAGACGTTTGTATTTACAATCAAGCGTCGATGAAGATCAAGACTACAAACTAATACAATAACGCAAATAATGCACGCTACCCTCGCCTGATATTATGATAATGTGAAAAATAAGTAAAAATAACAACTCAAAAAACAACAAAAACAACTGAAACCCTCTATAAATGGACAAGCAATATTTTGAATCATTTTTTTTTAAGAAAACAATTTATTTACTTTTTTATTTTAAAAAGTAAGTGAATTAATTTGATCGAACTCACCCACAAGCGCGAAGCGAAAATTATTTTTTAAGTTCACTTGCTCCTAAATATTTAAACTTCTGGCTTACCTATAGCTTTCCCTTTTATTTATGTAAACTTTTAAAACAGGAGGCCCAATAGGGCATGTAATCGCACTACTGGATAATAGACACCCAGATAAAGATTGTCTAAATAGCCATAAAAGAAACGGTTAGGACACCTTTGATAGAGGGTCACAAAAACGCTCATTTATATAAAATTATTTTAAAATCTGACTAGTGGCTTTACAGGAGAAAATTATTAAGTTTTTTAAAAAAGTTCCATATAGGAAAATAGCCATATAGGAAAATAATAAGCCTCGTCCCTGGCGGTCATAGCTTTTAGTGAATCAACCCAGTTTGAAACAATGGTTACCAGTTTCGAAATGGTTACCAAATCACCATTTCAATAAAATTACGTCGACATCTGGCAATTGGTTTTAGACAAGATGTTTAAAGTTTTCTATAATAATATAGCCATATATGGAAAATACGCACCGCCCTAGCGGCGATGATTTTTGACGGATCGACTTGAACAATCTTGGTAGAAGGTCGCTGCAGCATTATTATGTTTAGTAAGGGTTTATAATGGACTTTTCTGGAATATAAAACTGCAGGGACTATATCCCACCTTCCTATATTTTCCTTCTGTTGGCATGACAACCCGAGTTCTGGGTTGATTGCCAGATTTTGAATAACATTGAGAGATAACCACCCAGAAATCGTTCCTGTGAAGTGTTATACAATTTCGCACGGTGGTTTCAGAGATGTTGTTCAAATGTTTACGATGACGACGGAAGACAACAGCGACGGACGACGGACAAAATAGCGATAAGAAGAAAAGATATATGTGGACTGTTCTATGTGAATGATTTTTTTGAAAAGGGTAGTTTTGCATATGCAATCCAAAGCTTCCATTCCATATAAGCTACCTACGCATAAAGTTTCATTGCAATATCTCATTCCTAATTAAAGTTATTGAGCGGAAACCATTTTTCTATCTTTAGTAACAGTGACCTTTACGTTGATTCCGCTGGGGAAGGGCCTGACATACCATAGTATTCGTCTACTTAAGTGTAACGTAGCTTACTGACCATTAAAACCATAAGACGCTAACTAGAACAACAAAAATATTATCTTTTTTTTTTCATATATTGCATTGGTATTGCTGCCAATAAGCAATACATCCATTCACATGATAACACTATTTCAATTAGAATTGAACTGAATGTTGTTTAAACGGCTAATCAATACAGCACAGGTTAATTACAGCCGCCCAGAGATATGGGAAGGATACATATGAATCCGGGAACCGTGCCCTACTCTTGGTATCGAATAGATTCCTATGGTTCTTTAACGTGCTCAGAGGATATACCGATACACGCGACCGCCCGGTTTACGTCTCCAGTGTTCATTTTTGGCGTTTTTTTGGGGCCGAATATCGGCACCATTCACAATGCAAAATAGTATGTTTCTTTCCCAAATTACATAGAAAAAATTCCCAAAGTTAAAAAAACAACTTTTTTTTTTAGTTTTTAAAACATACATAAATATGACACACGCAGAAATGAAAAAGATATCTGTTACATTTCTAAATAGAATTATATTCCACTATAAAATTTCTCAGAATCGACTAATAGTTTTTTCCCAATTTTGGCGTTCACGACAATATTTTTCCTAACTGGAGGGACCCCGCCCCAATTCCCAAAATACCAAAAAGGAACTGGAACCATCCGACTGACGAGGCTAAGGGAAAGTGTCTTGCCCAAGAACACACGGAAAAAACTCAGTGGTTACAAATCCGCCACGCTACCGACTGCAGTCAGATGATATAAATTTCATCTAGGAGTTATTTTGTTATATTGTGGAACATTTCCACTACAGTAGCACAGATGCAATAAAAAATAAATACCTAAATGAACGAATACAGTATAGATTCATCTCCAAGTACGAACCTGAATGTATCCAAACTTCTACAATGTATCCAGACTTCAACACACCAAAATGGCGGACAATTCCTTCTTTTCAAGAAACACGTAAACGTTCGGTAAACGGCGTCTATTTCCGTAAACGATTTCCAATAAGAAAAATTACTTTTGTACCTACTACTATATAACGATTAAAATCTCGTATATTTCCGTAACAAATGCGAGACTGGTTCGCTAATTTTTCCGTAAATTATCTAAACAATTGTAGACTAATGCATATACCATGGACTACGTATCTGTCCAGAAAACATAGGTTTGATAAAGTTCATTAGTTCTTGCGAACTGGTTCTTTGACCCAAAACCCTATCGCTTACCTGATGTGAAATAATATTGTAGAAGTTTTCGTGATGAAAACGGGGTATATGCATGAATTCTGTCCATAATATGCGCAAAATTAAAGTGCGCTTCAAGGATTAGCAAATTTGTTCTGGTGCATTTTCAGAAGTTTTCCAAAGTGTTTTCCAAAAGTACCAAATTTCACACAAAAAGAATATCAGTCGAGGGTAGCGTACCTTTTTTGCGTTTGAATGCGCTTTCTTTGGTAGAAAATGGTTAAGAAATGAAAATCTTATAGCACTCTAAAGCTTTCAATGTGGGTAAATGTTTACAATTTTTTTCTTTAAGAATTAGCAATAATGACGTCATAGGTCATGTTATATAGTCACCCTGAAGAACGTAAATCTAAAATGGTATCAGAAGCTGCAGGACTATCCATCCGATCTATTTGGAATTCATCATCTTCAGTTTGATTCCATTCATGACATACTTTTGAGCGATTTAATATCCTGTTTGGCGTCCAAGCATCTTATCCAGACAGTAGCTTGACAATTTGCTCGTTCACAGTGTTTTGTTAAAGACACACGGCAATCTTGAAGTTATTATCAGGCATTAAAGGATCTCGATTTATTAATTTAGTATCATTTTGACTTTAAAACTGCTTACATATAATAAAATATTTTTTTTTAAATTTGTCTTGATATCCCATTGAAAAATATTCTCATTATTTTGTGTCATTACGTGGTCCCGCCTTTAATTCCATTAAGCGATGGGAAAGCCTATATTAGCAGGATTGTTTAATGGATATTTCGACAATAAAACCTGTTTAAAAACTTTTTTACTGATACAGTGCGATAACCTGTTTAAAATTACCTATTAAATGTATTAATTTTACACTATGCAAACTCTTGAAGCCGAACTTAAGGTTTTATTTCATACCCCAACCAACCCCGTTTTCGCTTCTTGGAGAAGGGGTTGGATGGGGTATGAAAGTTAATACTCGGACCACGTAATGTATTTCACGCTTGATTTGAGATACGGTTGAACTGCAAAATAACGAGTTTAAAACGTCTGCTCTGATTGCATGAACACATTTTAAAGTTTTCAAGTCGATGTGTTTTCTTAGAAATAAATTATAACACTTATATAACTGAGTACATAGAAGTTTGTTAAATACTTCGGATTAGTGCACTTTCCATGTTCCTAATTCTAAGGTATGCCAACTAAAATGATTTTGACATGATGTTTTACTAGCATTACCACTGCATATGAGTTTGCAAAAGACAATTTGGAAATATTTAATGTTAACGCTGAATAACAGTTACTTAAATTTCAAATGATATTCAGTTAAAAGGAGGAGTTTAGGATTAACCATGTTTCTTTTATTATAGATGAGCATCTGCAATAAATGGGTCAAATGCTGATTTTTATATTATTTCCTACCATTATTCTTTAAGCGGACTTCGATTCATGTTATGTGTTTTATCAGCACATTTCATGTTTTTATATAAAGGGAGGGTAACTCTCAAACTATGTAACAATTTAAACAAAATATAAATATTTTACAAACTATTGGTTAAAACAAAATACTTATGACACAACTATTCTAAGATATATTTAAAATAAGAAAATTAGTTAAGATATAAAAGTGAGTAATTAGGAATTTGTTTCAGTGTATATATTGACTTCTATACAGTATGTTTTTTCTCCTGAAAATAAATACAGTTTTCACCGATTTTTCCACAAAATGAAAGTTGTGTGACACGGTTAAAGACATATCTATGCAACTGAAATAATTAGCAAAATCTATGACAGGAGAGATGATTTTAATTTTGACATTGTTAATTATCCCCACTTGGATGGGGATGTTCCCCGAGCAACTTCTTATGGGGTGTATGTGTCTCAACTTATTCGTTTTTCAAGAGCTTATACTCGAGTTGAGGACTTTAATATTCGTAATCTTTGTATAACTAAAAAGCTACTCAATCAGGGTTACCATTACCATAAACTTCGTAAAACCTTTGCAAAATTTTATTATCGTAACCCTGATCTTCTTTCCAAATATAAAAGTAATTTAAGGACTCTTCTGCGACAAGGACTATCACAACCTGACTTCTATGGTGATGTGATTTATAAACTTCGTAAGATTCTTGGTCATGATCACTTTCATACTATCTTTGTTAAACTTGTTAAAAAGTTTATCAAAAGAGGTTATGACCCTATCATTTTGCAACGTACTGCATGCTTTGTGGTGGACCCTTTTACAGTTCGCCACTATTCTTTCCTCTTTAATTGTACGATGACCGGACAGGCGGTGGACCCTATGATGACGCCTACCTAAAGCACATTGGGACGGTGGCGTTTGATGTTTGTCTATAATCTTTCTTGTCGTGCACTTAATAGTTTATTCTCTTGTTGCTCTGGTTTCTGCCAAGTCATTGAGTACCTTCATTGTGGCTTTCTAGGCTATTGTTTTTTTGTATTATATTTACACGAGCATATTTGTGTTTTACTTATATTGCCTATTGATGCTGCCTTGTTGGTTAGAGATTAGATCATGGCGGGGATTTCTTTATTTACACTGTCCTGTTTAATTGGGATGACAGTAGGGTAAGTGTGAGGTTTGGTGCACCCTAGAACCGGTTTAAATCCCCAGTGGCCTACTTTGCCACTGACTGTTCCAAGGCGGTATCCCTATTGTCAACCCTTTTGTGTTTGTGTTGTTGTTTGCATTTATTATTACTTTTGCCTTCTTGTTTGTCTATTTGCGTGTTTGTTTCTGTGTTTGGTGGTTGACTGTCCTCCTTGATACTTTCCCTGTCCGATCTTTTTATATTTCTTTGAACTTATTTTACGCCAAATACTTTGAAACAAATTAATAATAGAAGCATTCTTTATCAATATCATATCACGATTTTTCCAAAATGAACTTCAATTTGTAACGATATTAGTTATAGTTGAACATTTTTACCCAAAATTGTGCGTGAAACTAAAATTCCTATAGTCAAACTGCTGGACATTTTAAGAAGATCCGTTATATTTAATATCAAAATTAAAAATAGTTTTGAAAACACAGCAGTCTACTTTAATATATAAAATTATTCCAGTTTCTATTGATTTATTGCTAAAAACAAAACAAAAGTTTTCGCGTAGTAAAAATAAAACAATCGCTACAAAACTTTTGTTTACTACACAATAAAGTATTCAGAATAATTTAGTATCATGAACATGCTTTCAAATGCAACAAATGATTTTTTAAAAATACTCTCCTGTTTCCTATTTGTTTAATGTTTAACTGTTTTGCCCAAAATCAGAGCATAAGCTGCCTCTATCAGGGTGAATGTATTTTGTTAGGTATCACAGATTTCAAAACACGAGCTGTCTTAATTTCAAGATAAATCCAATTCCAATGTGCTAAAAGTTAAAATTCAGCATGTTTCTCCTACAGAACCTTCCATGGGGGCCGCCATTTTTGTTTACATGCATAACCGAAGTAAAGATTTATCTGTTTTGAGTGAGGGTGAATCTCAAACTCATTTTCCATTAGAAATATTCTTCAGAAATCAGTATTTTAATTTTGTTTGTACTTTAAGATACTCGTTTAGAAAACAAATTATTTTAATATAGGCCATTTCTTCATTCTCGATCATAAACCAACTCCATGGAGTTGCGATGAGGAACCTAAGTGTCGTTTCGAAAATCAGGTCATATAGCCTTTATAGCCAATCAGTTCAGTATAATATTCCTGGATTTTTTTTTTTGTCTTTCATTCATTGCTTGAATCAATTATACTATATTGTTCTTAATTGGTTGAAATTTGTAGGTTTTATTTTTAACCTAAAACTTAGTATCCGTGATTGTTGCTCACTGTTAGTAGTAACGGAATACCTCGAATTGGTTCTGATTCTGCGTTTTAGAGCGTAGATCGGCTTGTATCGGAATACCTAAATATATAATAGGGTTTTCTGTTGCAATAAGGAAAACGGATTTATGTTTAGACAGAGAGCCGGAGCGTTTGGTACTCTCAGTACTCTGACAAGCCTAAGTACACGATCTGTTTGTGAAGCTGGCAAATTAGCAATTCGGGGACCACTATCCCTTGTCATGGATATCCCTCTGGGGAGGTACTGAAGACAGACGCCATTTTTTCTGCGGGAGAGTCAGGTCTGTCAACCGTTTTTCTTCCTGCTTTTTACTCTATATTGCATTATTGTTCATCTATTTCATTCTTCAGCTAGTTGCATATTACGCCTTACATCGTGTTCGATTGAAGGTATTAACTGGTTCTACACAAACTAATCGATTTATCGAGTATTTATGCGACGTATACGAGCTTGTGTTCGCCAGACAAAAGAACGTTTACATATACAATATTAGCAGTATATATATTAAAACAGTGTGGTAACACTAAGGTACAAATTAGGGCGTCAACTAATTGGTTCTAAATGAGGATACTAGTATACCTTTTTATCACATCTACACTTTCCACAGACTCATTAGCACATTGTAAATAATTTTTCACAATTGGTCTAATTTTAGATTTATCTCAGACAGCGGCTTACCGCGGCTAATCATAGCACAGCAGTTCGCACTGTGTTAGCCATCTGATCCAGTATGTATGCATGACTAATTGAACATGAATGTGTTATTAATAGGGCATTCTTTCATTCGACGTTTATCTAATTGGACTACACCACTGGGGTTACAAAATCTTAATTTGAATGATCGGTTAAAGGTACACTGGTTGGGAATTGGGGGTGCTGTGATCTGCGACCAACATCTGCCTAAGAGTGTGTGGAATAAACTTGATAGTATATCGGTCTTTCATTCCAAAATAGTTTTTTTAGATATAGGTAGCAATGACCTCTGTAGCCCGGTTGTATCTCCAGAGACATTAGTGACATATATCTGCTCCTTTGCAAACAAATGCATTGAAGAGGGAGCGGAAATAGTTTTAATTTTGGAAATCCTTCCACGCTGCAGATGTGACAGATTTTATAACGATCGTGTTGCCTTGACAAATTCGCTGTTACAGGAAGCTCTGGAAACCAGTAATTGTATACATTTCTGGTTTCACTCTGGGAGAAACTTCTCTTCTCGTTTCCTCGCAGAATTTATTCATTTTGATGGTGTACACGTCAAGGAACCTTCTGGCATGCGTCACTATTTCAGATCAGTCAGGGGAGCCATCCTTTTTGCGGAAAAACGATCACAATTATCCACTTCTAACTAATAAGTGAAGTGTTATCTCATAATTATGTATTTCGCATTAACGCGTTTCCCAAGATATTTTCGTTGCTCGGTATATATGTAATGAATATATAATTGTCTTTATATGTACATCATAATGTCCTAGCCATTTACTTATGACTAATTATATGCTTCTCTATAATTTCTGCGTTTATTTTGATTTTGAGATATAGTCACACAGTAGTTCACCCGGTGCAGTAGACTATACAGTGCTTGAGATTCGTGTGTTACGCTGACGTCCAGCTCATTGATATATACATACCATATCCACTCAGGTCAGTGTTTAGTTACTTACATCATATATACTGCCCGATATGCGCCAACATAGTTGCATATACATATATTACTATACATTTACATATCAATCGTCCAATATGCATTATGGCGCTTGTTCCTCCTTCACAATGCTTAACATATTACTTTACTTCAAGACAGTGATCATAACAATCGTCAAATATGCATTATAGCGCTTGTGCGTTCTTATGATAGCATCCCTTTTCAAGACAGTGATCTCTGTTTGGAGCAGTGTGTCGGATGTATTACCTCTAATATCATTGTAGACTACGGTTGGAACAATTACAGCTGTTCCTCGTAGCATTGTATCATATCATTAGTGAGACAGTGTGCTCACTTTAAATCGTACCATATGTATATACACGGGACAGTGTGCCCTCTTTAAAAAGTACCATATACATGGGACAGTGTGCCCTCTTCAAAAAGTACCATATACATGGGACAGTGTGCTCTCTTTACAAACTGCCTTATACATGGGACAGTGTGCTCTCTTTAAAAAGTACCATATACATGGGACAGTGTGCCCTTTGACAAAAGTACCATATACATGGGACAGTGTGCCCTCTTCCAAAGTACTATATACATGGGACAGTGTGCCCTCTTCCAAAGTACTATATACATGGGACAGTGAGCCCCCTTTAAATAGTACCTTCTATACAGGAAAGTGCGCCAGCTTTAAATGCCCCTTAGGATTAGGGCGGTTTCTGCCGTGAGTATTATCGTAGAAGTAGGACAGTGTGGCTTCCTTGAATAGTACCTTACATGTCGGACGTTGTGCTCACTATGAATTGTATTTATGAAATAGGACAGTGGCCACTGTAACATCGCTTTCGGAAGTGGGACAGTGAACCAGGTCACCTATCCAGGTAATGTATTGGATAGTCACTGTGTGCACGTCATACTTCGGTGTACTGGTTGAAGTCGTTAAGTTACAATACCAAAACATAAAAAAGAAGACATTACGGCAATGTTCCAGACACCGTACATTTATGTATCAAATAACGTGATTGTGTCCATATTTACAGTGATCAGTACTGTCAAATAACAATGTACCTATTGTAATTGTTCTACATAGGTAGTATAACATATTAAATACATATAATTTAATGTCATACAGGCATTGACTATTGCTCGGCACTTTCTCCGGTTGCAATGCCTTAGTTTTGATGCCTAAAAGCCCCACGCTTTTATACCTATATTTTGAACTAGGATTCAAATATTAGTTCTAAGCTTCAAATGGAATTTGGCTACACCAATCCTTAACCGGGAAATTCGTAGTTGAATATATTTCCTGTTGAGTACAATACTGTTTTTCAGAATGCCTCGGAAAGAAACACAGTCCGACAAGCTTGGTCGCCTACTGGCAAGAAGGATTGCGGATGACCCAGAGCTGCGGGAATCACTCATGTCATCTCTGGATATCGTCCCATCACAGAACACTTCCAAAAAGAGCGCACATAAAAGGCGCGCTGAACTGTCTGACAAAGGCAAGGGACCCGCCAAAAAGAGGCGAATTGAGGACACAATGCAACCCTCGTCCTCTGACACATCATCGTCGGATGACGACATACGTTAGGCACTGGCGGAGGGTCAGTACAGTGAAATACATTCAGATGAGAATGCCAGCGACGATGAGGACAGTGCTTCCACTGAAGACCCCAGTGACAGCGAAAATGGTGACGAGGAATCAGACTCCGACACCTCTAACAAAGGTGACGATTCACCGCAACATCTGATCACACCAAGTGATTCAGATGATGAGGATGCTGGGGACATAGACCTCAATATATTTAATGAGGTCAGTGATCCCAACATCTCGCAAAAACAAAAAACAAAGATCGGGGGAAAGAATATGTGGATTTGGCTAAGCTCTACTATGGCGCCTCTTCTGACAAAGAGACACAAACAACCCAAACACATCACCATACAATTCGGTCGGTCAAAAGGGCTCCTCAGAAGAATATCGATAACATCCTTTCTTGGTCGCGTGCTTTCCAACTCTACGCCGCAATTTACTCCAAGAAATATCCAACTGATGCCCCACAGATGTTCCAATACATGACCCTGATCCAAACACTGACAATTCCCGCCAAGCTGACAACATCATTAAACCAAACCGCGACATTTATGCCTTACTTTACAAAGACGGCTACTGTTGGGGATTCCAACGAACAGGGAATTGTAGAAAACGACAATGCCCACACTTTCACCAATGCTCCCTCTGTGCCAGTAATCATGCCGGTATCAACTGTTCACGGTTCAAAACAAAACCAACCAACTACCACCGCTTCGGTTACCGACAGAACACTGCAAGCCAGCACCCAATACCCCAAACCAGTTCCAAACCTAACATTGCAACCAAACATCACACACCTCAAACTTCCAACTCCAATAAAACCCCACATACTTAAACAGTGCTTGCATGGCTACCCTCACACAAAGAGAAAATACTTGATCAATGGGTTTACTTATGGGTTTTTATTAGGCGTAGTTGGTCCTATTGAACATCTCCAGTCTCGTAATCATGCTTCTGTCACTGATCTTATCTCCTTCTTAAAAGATCAAATTGCCCTGGAAATCAAGCTGGGACGAGTTATGGGTCCATACAAAGTACCTCCGCTCCCAAACTTTAGAATCAGTCCATTAGGCGTTGTACCTAAGAAAGATCTCGACTCTTACAGGGTAATTCATGATCTGTCATTTCCGAAATCCATTTCAGTTAACGATGGCATCCCTTTTGAGAACTCATCTGTGTCTTTAGAAACGTTTGACCATGTAGCAGATTTGGTTAAATACCATGGAAAGAACAGTTTAATCGCAAAAGCAGACATAAAGAAAGCTTTCCGTTTTATCCCAATTTCACATCTCGACTACCATAAATTAGGTTTCAAGATCCAAAATCAGTATTATTTCGATAGGGTTTTACCAATGGGTGCTTCTAGTGCAGTTCAGATTTTTGAATCATTTTCTAAATCAATTCAATGGATCTTACAGACGAAATTCAATATCCAAGATGTCTCACATATCGTTGATGATTTCATCTTTGTTGGGCCACCCAACTCGCAGAAATGCATAACAGCTCTTAAGGCATTCTTTGCCCTTTGCAATAGCATCGGGATCCCAGTAAAGCATGCTAAAACCGGCAAACCAACTACTAGCACCCAGGTTCACGGTATAGAAATAGACACTTCGTTGATGGTCGCCAGGCTGCCAGCTGACAAAATTGCATCACTCAAAGCATTGCTAACGTCAACAAAACGCAGGAAAAAGTTAAAACTTAAAGAAATTCAGTCCGTACTTGGTCATCTTAACTTTGCGTGTAAGGTGATCAAACCTGGTCGATGTTTTCTTCGACGATTATATTATCTAACTTGTGGTCGATCAAACCCAAATAATTACATTAAGATAAACTCCGAAGTGAGAGCCGATCTAGCGCTATGGTCAGAGTTCATTGACCATTATAACGGTAAAACATTAATCACTGACAACGTTTTCCTGTCTTCAAACTCTCTGTGTCTACACACAGATGCGGCCCAGTCAAAAGGGTTTGCATGCATATTCAGAGAGCATTGGGCATGGGGCCCTTTCTCGGGAAAGATTAAGCAGTTTCATATCAACATCCTCGAGCTCTATCCAATAACTTTAGCTGTTTATCTATTTGGTCACAATTGGAAGGATAAGAATATCCTGTTTATCTGCGACAATATGAGCATTGTTCATTGCATAAACAAACAAACTTCAAAAGACATGGTCATCATGAAAATGCTTCGAATAATTGTCTTGCAAGGACTAACTGACAATTTCCAATTTGCCGCTAAGCATATCCCTTCAAAACAAAATAAAATTTGTGACCTTTTATCAAGTTTTCAGATAACAGAGGCAAATAAACACGCAACGTATCTAAGCGAAGACCCCGTGACAGTGCCACTGCACTTAACACCAGAGAGAGTACTTCTCTAATACACAAAATGATAAATTCCTCACTAGCATTTTCGACCAGGAAGGCTTACAACAGATATATTAAACGCTTCGAGGGGTTTTGCAACCAACAAAACCCACCGAAGACAGTTTGCACTGCGTCGGTCTCTACAATTCTGCTTTTTATTGCCTCTCTGTGCAACATGTCAACTATTTGCAGTCATTCATCTGCAATTGCTTTCATGCTCAAACTAGCAAACAAACCAGACTCTACACGGGATTTCTTAGTTCAAAGAATGATAATGGGTTGCAAAGAAGGATCAAGATCAGTAGACTCAAGATTACCTATCCTCCTGCCTGACCTTCGCAAATTGGTTAAAGCATGTACACACATTTTCTACATATATGACTGCATAATGTACCAGGCTATTTTCCTTACCGCTTTCCATGGATTTTTTCGATTAGGTGAACTACTTTCTTCCCGCTATGCATTGACAAACAAAGCAGTATAAAGATATTCAAATTACAAAAAGTGGCGTATGCATAACTTTACATCATTTCAAAACTAAAAGTAACCCGAATCCTGTTCAAATCTTTATTTCAAGTTCAAATAGCAAGCCCTGTTAAACACCTCAAACAGTACATGAGCATAAGAGGGAAACAAGCCGGGCCACTATTTGTCCGTAGCAACAACACGCCCCTGCTTAGAGCCTCGTTTTCAAATAACTTTTGCAAAATACTCGCGTTTTCAAAAATGTCAACAAAGTCCTATAAACCTTATAGTTTCCGAATTGGTGCTTGCACTCAAGCCATTATATCGGGAATATCAGAAACAAAGATCATGGCCATGGGTCGATGGAAGTCTACCGCATATAGGAAATACATTAGAATCCCCTCATCTCATTAACACATTTACTAGAAGAGCCGTACACTTGCATATACAATTGGAAATCCAACTGGAGTTCTTTTTCACCACAAGTGGTACTGACAAATTATGGGACATTGTGTGTGCTGGAGTGCATGTTCCTCTCATATACATTATGTGCATACTTACTTTGTCCTTTTATGCAGCATTAATGTTGTTGCTACATTTGTATCTATGCGAGGACAAATGGAGGGAACATGGGGAATGTTCTTCTTCGATAAGTCCTTTCTTTCTTCAGTTCACTTACCATTGAACAGACAAATTATTGGGCATGGTGTGTGCAGGGGAACATGGGGTATGTTTCCCTCATATACATCACGTTTATAATTATTTTACTCGTCTCTTTCTCGTATGTACATACTTACTATGTAAACTTAGAGTTGTAGGCAATATTCAACTTGTGGCTACTTGTTGATATTATATAGCGTTGTAAATATGCGACGACTACTAGCGGAACATGGGGTATGTTCCCCTTAGATACTTCTTATTTTTTTAGTTTCAATAATATGCTGTTTTGCCATACTACTTCATATGTTTTGGATGCTATTTTGCCTTCAAACTGTGGCATTGTTATGTTAAACTCTCTAAATTCTAAAGCAACACATTTTTAGTACGTAGTACTATATAACTTTGTAAGCACTGCTTCTTTTTGTCAATTGTGCATATCACATTCAACTATCACTATTGCGTTTACGACAATTTAATCACTACGATTAATAGTTTTGGTTGTTCAACTTGTTTCAAATTACATTGTATACACATCCGGATGGGCATAAACTACCGGTTTGGGTAGTTTGTGTGTTTGGAATCAGATTGGAATGGAAATGCTCAAGAAAGTCAGTGGGGTAGAAGAAGCCTTTCTGGTCTGAGCTTAGATTCTTCCTACCTCCCCTCCTATGCAAAATAAAAAAGAAAGAAATAATAACGCTAGGTTTCAATTAGGGTTGGGGCAGCTGGCTCGCAGATTTCCTGGCTTTCTGAAGTTTTCCCTGTGAATCACGATTCTAATCCCAAAGGATTGTGGATGTTTTTGATGAGTATTTGCATGAAAATGTACAATTTGTGATCATTTACTTAGAAATGGATTGTTACTTATTACGGAGGCATTATTATCCTTGTATTCACTGCATCTGGTTTATTGTTTAATTTAGTTTATAACATGTTTAGTAATTTTGTTTTCTATAATGACATCACATTGTCTATGAACAATTTAGCAAATGTGATCTAGATGTGAATATTGTCATATCACCTTAGGAGCAATTGTACAGGCACGTACGATATTTCCCTTACAAGTGCAGGCTCCCTTTGGTTGGACATTATGTGTGTATTTATGTTCATCCAACTTATTGTCAATACCGTGTATAAAGTTGTATAACTTTGATATATGAGTTACACTTTCAATTCAAAGTAAAATAAATTTCGTCTGACTTTTCCAAGTCAGACAAGTACAAAACTATACTATAGTTCTTAGTGCCTTGCTTTCCACTTTGACAATAATGAACTCAGGTTACCTGCACTTTGTACGGCCGAAAACGAAACATAAAAACTATTCTTGTACACAATCGAATGATAATACAGGGTTTATGTATGTGATATGTATGTAAAGTGAGATAAACAGACCACATTTGTAGACTTACAGACTTACTTTATTTTAAAGAGATTCCATTCATTAGATCAAAGAGTATAAGGCATATGATATCTATAATATATCATAAAGTCTGTTCAAATATAATTATACCAATACAGAACTATGTGAAGACATATACCATAAAAAGTCTACCCGATAATTCAAGCCTTTATGTGTCCGCGTGTCATGTATTTGTCAATTCATTTTTTAGTCGTCGGATCCCGCCAGACATTTTTAACTCCCATTCATCATGACACCGTATATGCTCCATCGTAAATGGAGTGTCTGCTATAGAATGTGCAGCAACTCTGCAGTTCTGCACGTTAGAAGGTTCTACGCCCATTCTCCATGTTTTATATTGATGTAAATGGAGGATGAGCCTGAATGTCATGTTCATTCATGTTAGACGCCATATAACCTTGTATGTGCTGAAGCGCCGTCAAACCCAATTCATTTCATTGTTGTTGCATATATTTATTCCAAGTATTTTGAACTCAATAGAATTATATAAATACATATTATATGCTACCTGCTGCCTTTATTTATGAACTAGCATCATACAATCTGCTTTCACAGTCATAGTTTGACATCCATCAAACCACTTATGTCAAATGTATGCTTTATAAAACCAGTTATAAAATTATATGAATATTATTTTAAGAAAAACTGAGGATAGGGTATCATAGAAATCAAAGCAAGAGAAAGTAGCATTAAGTCTGTTCGTGAGAAGAGATTTCGAATGCAGGATTATACCCGAATAAAATGCTATTTGCCATCCTGAAATTCTTCAGTTTTTTAAATAAATCCCACTTAAACATCACGCATATATAAAGATAAATTATAAAACATACGTTAACGCACACATAGAAATACAAACAAATCACCCTGACAACCGGCACTTGTCATCGTCCTCAGAAATATACTCCCCCCTTTGCCATTCTCGTTGGTTCGTTTGGCTTGGAATGATTGCTAGTATTTGCAGAAGTTTGCAATTCGATTCCCTGCCAAACGTTCTAGCTGCTCATACGGCACAGAGCGGCTACTGCATTCCCACTCAAATGATATAAGGTCAGCTACAGGAAGACCACAACAAATGAAACTCAAACCACTTCAGTGAGGATATGTATACACGTAAATTATTTAATATTGATTATAGATGGAACTAAAGATGCGTTTCTTTTGAGATATCATTCTTACTAGTGAACTATATATATATTCGATAGTAAGAGTGGGGTTAGTTCCAAATTATTAAGTTTCTCTCGACTTTTTTCATCTATAAATAATTTGTTGATGCTCCGTTGAGGATCAGTTAAGCTCTTTCATTATAGGGTGAACGATTGGGATTTCTCAGTGAACAATTATTAATAATCGCTACATATTAATAACTAAAGTAGAACAAAGAAAAAACTGTGATGTTGAGTAAAGACGTCAATTAAGTATTGCTGACGTCGATATCATCCACCGATAACATTCATTAACGCTAATAATTTCAGATAAAATCATACATAAACTGATTCAAAATGTCACAAATTGATTATTTAACTACTGGTTAAGATTATAGGGAAATCCTTCACTCGATGATAGGCGTGGTTTGTTTTTCACTCACTCTCATACGCTCGTCCGTGAAAAAAACATACGTCTACCATCTCGTGAAGTATTTCCCTATAATCGATCCCAACAAATACATAATCTCTATTTATTCATTTTTTCTCTTTCTTCCTCTAATGGTGTGTTGGTATTTAACTGTAACCTGATAAGATTAAATATATATTAACTAATCGCACTAGCAAAAACGCTTGGTGCAGAATTTATTGTTGCTGTCAAGGAGGTTGGCTTGGAAAGGATGTAGTGATGAGATTTTTTTAAAATTCATATTTAAAGCTTCTTTGGTATAATTTAGATTCAAAATTATCAAAAAAAGGCTAGATCACCACACTTTTTTCCCACTAGACGTCATTGAAGAAGGCACATATTTCTAACTTCAAAATTTCACTAAAAAGAGGAAAAATATAGTCATTGAACATTTTCACAACTGTTTTCATAACATTACGTTTATTGAAAAACAGTAATTAATTTTCGATTTCATATATACATATCTTTCATTCAAAAACAATTGTAATCCTCATTCGTCTTTTTACTTTAAAAAGCAAACATATATGGACCGTACCCCACCCACCTTTGTTTTTACCGAAAAATTAATTCAAGATAAAAAATTATGTTCTAATGATCAACTTTTTTTAAAACTTGTATATGTCAAGGTCCTATGACATTTCTTTCAAAACAAGTAAAAAAATATATAGGTCACCAGGCATCTAATCATTTTTTATTAAAACTTCTTTAAATTACACCCATTTTGGAGTTATTTTGACATTTACAATGTAAAATACTGTACACACAATATTGATATGGAGATCGAAAATAAAATTAGCTCAGTATCTACTTTTATATATGTATTCCACTACTGAAAAACAAAAATCTGATATATTCGATAGCAAAAGGATAAATTCTACTCAGAGCTACCCATACCCTCTATTGTGTTGACAACAAAAAAGGATCACAAATGACGGAAAAAATATTTAAAAAAAAAATTAGCTTAAAATTTGGTATGTTACCATCTTAAATCCTACATTATATCCATATCTACTAGAATGGACAAAATAAAACAATTATGTTGTCAATTAAAACTATGATTTAAAAAATAAAATGTTTAGACTTGAAAATGTATAAACTTGCCCAGCCAACATCCTTAACAACCATTCTAGTTAAATTATTCTTTATTCGCATTATATAGAGAATATTGTGTCAGTGCCTTTTACTATCAAGTTTATTAGGTGAGGCTTAGAAAACGAAGAATGTTGAGGCTCTGCCGAGCCTTTCTTCGTTTTCGTGCCGAGCCTAATAAACTTGATAGTAAAAGGCACTGACATAATATTCTATTTATCATGTAGATTATCCACATTTTCTGTATGAGTTACTATTTTTACCTGTTTCTCGGAATGTAACGCTTATCGAGGACACCGCCATGTTTTTTTGTTTTTTTCATGACGTCAGGCAACGTTACGTGCATGACGTCAGATAATGTTACGTAGAACAAACGCCAAGGGATTCCGCATTGATTTGATTTATTGGTTAGTGCCTTATAAAGCAAAATGTATTAGGTCACCCCTTTATTAAGCAGAAACGTGCATATCAGCGTGATAAAAAACTTTAATAAAGTACTGTCACATATAAATCGTGTACTGGGAGGAGACAGATTCATAAAAGCTTCTAGCTTCTAGCTGACTTCTGGATCCCGTTCCTAATTGTATATTTAGTGATGGTAAAGCAACTATTCGTATTGTGCTAAAATGCTATATAAAGATTGATCTGATACCTACGTTTAATATCCATCCATGACAGAAAATGAACATTTGCTATATTTTTAGAATTGACTTTAACACCTAAGTGTAGACGTTAAGTATCTAAATAGATCTGATGTTGTTTTTTTAAAGTATTGCTCATTACAAGATGATGGTGTTACTAGTTCTACTGGCCGACGGCCAGCAGAGCTTATGGGATGGTGAGTTGTTCGTCGTTTGTCGTCGTCGTCGTCCGTCCGTCGTGGTCGTCCGTTAACTTTTGCCATGTGAACACGATAGGGCCTTCATTATTAATCGGATCTTTACCACTCTTTGCGAGGGTCTTTATTTCACGGAAAGCTCGGACAGATTTGAAAACCAGCCAGATCGGATTAGTTTCACTGGAATTATGGCCCTTGATTTGTTGAGAAATGCCATATTTTGCCTTGTGAATACTCTAGCACCTTTATTTATTATTTTAAATTTACCAAATTTGCACAGAGTGTTATTATCAATGAAAGTTTGGAGAAGTTTAAAAACCAGCCAGAACGGAATAGTAATACTAGAGTTTCGGCAATTGTATATCTGAAAAATGCCATTTTCTGCATTTTGAACACACTAGCACCTTCATTTATTATTTGAGCTTTACCAAACTTGCAAAGAATGTTAACCTTAATGAAAGCTCAGAAAAGTTCGAAAACCAGCTAGATCGGATTAGTAACAACAGAGTTATGGCCCTTGTTTTTCTTCCACCTTCATTTATTACATATTGTTAAAGGTGAATGGCCACCCTTCTTGTAGTATACTCAATTAACAAATTTAACACTTGAACATCATATGAACATTTCTTAATAGTCCCGGAGAGAAACATATATTTAAAGCCACTACTAAGTTGTATGTAAAAATAAGTATTATTTGCATGACGTAGATACTACTTTTACCACTGCGTGATTGCACGGGGAAATGAGGTAAATCTGAATTGTATAGCTGCACAACTATTGCCAGATATTTGATAAATACATTTACCTGTGGATTAAGTTACCTGTTCAAAGTTTTCTACGTCACCAAATAAATGTTATTGTCGCTTTTTACAGATATGTGTGAATTGTAAATATCTATTGTTGTATATTGATTTCGATTTAAATAAACATAAACATGTTCATGAAAAAAAACCACATGGCCTGAGCACTTTAATCTTAATGAAAGCTCGGACAAATTCGAAAACCAGCCATATCGGATCGGTAACACCATAGTTATGGCCCTTGTTTTTATTAAAAACACATTCATTTATTACTTGATATTTTTTTTACCAGTTTTGCCTGATTGCTAATATCTATGAAAGCTGGGACAAGTTCGAAAACAAGCCGGATCGGACCAGTAACACCAGACTTATGGCCCTTTATTTTCTTAAAATACAATATGTTATATTGAGAACCCGCGGTCGTGGGTTAAAACCTCACTGGAGCTTTTTTAAAAAAATAATTATGACCCAAGGGGGTGCAGGAAGGTCTCAGATTTTTTCTCCGTCCACTGGGGGTAATTGGGTCAAAACTCAGAAAAATACATATCTTCTCCAAATGTAAATGTATCTGATTCTAATTTTGTATGGTCATTTAGGGACTCGAGGAACAACATATACAAAACGAGTTTTGTCCTCCTGCATATAGGGCCCTGCACAGGGGTACAGTTTTGGGAGCTTGCATTACTTTACTATTACAGAGTTTCGGTCTTGTGACGCAAACTCCTTCTATAAGCTTTGAGATCTCAAGTTCATGTGTGGTGTATTTCATAGTTGGGGGTGTGTAAATGCGCAATAAGGTCTTGGATTTTGGCTCTGCCCACTGAGGCTCCCTGGCGGGGTAATCGGGCCAAATATCACAAAGAAACACTCATATTGTCCGTCCAGATGTGAATGGTTACGATTTTAGTTTGGTATGGTCATTTAGGGACTCGAGGCACAACATATATAAAACTGGTTTTGACCTCCAGCTTAAAGGGTACAACTTCGGGAACTTCCAGTAAGTTACTTCAACGAGTTTCGGGCTTGTTACCTTAATTTCTATCTATACCATTCATGTTTGGTTTATTTCTTAGGAAATGATTTGTAGATACGCAATAAGTTTTCATATTTTGGCACCATCCTCGGGGGCTACATAGAGGGAAAATCAGGTATAAAACACAACAAATAGCATATCTTGTCCAAAATAATGTTAATGTATTTAATTCTAATTTGGCATGATCATTTAGGGGACTCGAGGCACAAGGCACAACATTTATAAAATAGGTTTTGTCCTCCCTTGTAAAGTGGCCCTCTACTGAGGTACAACTTGGTGAGCTTGCAGTAATTTACTATTTCAGAGTTTCGGCCTTATGACACTTTCAATTCCTGTATGGTGTTTTTCTTAGTTAGGATGTGTAGATTAACAATAATGTCACAGCTTCACCCTATGGTGTAATCAGGCCAAAAGCCACAATACATCCATATCTTGTCCAAATGTGATGGTAACGATTCAAATTTAGTATGGTCATTGATGGACTTGAGGCACAACATATATAAAACGGGTTTTGACATCCTGCGTAAAGCAGCCCCTCTACAGGCGTACAACTTAGGGTAACTTACTTTTACATAGTTTCTGCCTTGTGTTGCTTATTCTATACCCTTTGAGATATCAAGTTCATGTGCGGTGTTTTGTAGTTAAGGATGTGTTGATGCGCAATAAGATTTGGTATTTTGCTCCATCCACCGGGACCCGCTAATGGGCTAATCCGGCAAAAACACACAACACGCATATAGTGTCCAAATGCGAATGAATCTGATTGTGAGTAGTAGTTATATATATAGGATAGCGGGACTACGGGTCGAGTAATATGGACAACTTAATAGAAGGACTGAACCAATTACTAGACCGAGTAATTGACGTATTGTAACTAAATATCTGGAGTAAAGGATAACAACCATCAAATGTTTCTTACTTTTGTATTTTGACATAGTTGAGCTAAAGGACAGAAGCAACTAAGCATTTGATTTATAACAAGGTCAAATGCACCTTATGACATACTCTACGATTCCCTTGTTGAACTTGTTTATGGTGACTGATGACTAACATAATATTTAAAACAACAATAACAAGACATGTTGCGCATTAAGCTGTGATTAACCCTTTGTTTTCTATTTTAGAGCACTCCCTTTTAAAGACGGAAGAAAAAACAACTTGAATGTCAAGGCACAAGCCCTAATGTACAGTAATTCAGACCAAAACGTTGAAGTTACCATAATAACTACTGAGATCCTTTGGAAGCAACAAACATAACCAAGAGAATATTTTGAATAGGGGGGGTACGAGTGTCTGACCACGGACGAGATTCCAGATTGCCTCGTGGTAGCGGCATGCCCAGTTAGCACACTACGCACGGGGGATTTTCTCACCCCCAGGGTTTTGCGTTTGTTGTTGTTCTTATTCATATTGTACACAAAGGTGGTACAATGTGTTTGTGATTGTATTTATCACCAACAACAGTTGATTAAGGTTACTTACTACCCTGTATAATTATGGACAGTATAGTATAGTTATTATATAACCATGTATGGTTGCTTTAGTGTTAAGTAACCTGTCAATTAGTTTAACAGTTCTTAATGTGTATTATGTATACACACTTTTTCTATGTAACACGTACGTTATAGACACACTATGTATGTGTCACGTGTGTTAATAGCCCAAGCACAGAAATCGTCTCTGATTCCACTCGGATAGACAATAATCCGAACTGCAAGAGCGCTTTCGGTCTTGAAACCTTCTTCAGTTGCAACATGCAATCCTAAACGATTTCTATTTAATACGTAAATTCTCTCATTTACTGATGTAATGAGGTTTATATCGGTACACTGTGATTAACCAATTAAGTATGTATAGTGTATTCAATCTGTCTGAGTTAGTTAGTAATACATATTCACTACTTTGTATATGTGTGGTTCTTATTGAGAACTGCTATTTTAAAGTACAATAGTACTGTAAGACAAATCGGGTAGGTACCGAATGTATTGTCTTTTAATGAACATGCAGCACGATGTTCCGACACGACTGGGTTGGTACCGTCTTAAATGTGTCTTATAGGTAGCATGTATTCCGAAGAAAACACTATTTAATACATCGACTGAGTCACACGCATGTGTTCGGCTCTGAAAACATTGTATATTTCACTTTCTGTTAGCTATCTATATACAGTACAGATTTACACACTTCTGGAGATACTCCAGAATTTGTCTCGGTACCAACCCGACGTGCAATCTACATAGCTATATACAGTACAGATTTACACACTACTGGAGATAAACCAGCATTTGTCTCGGTACAAACCCGACGTGTAAACTGCATATTCCTCGGAATATATGACACATTCGTGTCTTATTTTTGCTAATATATTTGTTATGAGAACATAGTTACTCACATTTGGAGATACTCCAAATTTTGTCTCGGTACCAACCCGACGAATAACTATAAATAGTGTTTTCTTCGGAATACATGCTACCTATAAGACACATTTAAGACGGTACCAACCCAGTCGTGTCTGAACATCGTGCTGCATGTTCATTAAAAGACAATACATTCGGTACCTACCCGATTTGTCTTACAGTACTATTGTACTTTAAAATAGCAGTTCTCAATAAGAACCACACATATATAAAGTAGTGAATATGTATTACTAACTCAGACAGATTGAATACACTATACATACTTAATTGGTTGATCACAGTGTACCGATATAAACCTCATTACATCGTTAAATGAGAGAATTTACGTATTAAATAGAAATCGTTTAGGATTGCATGTTGCAACTGAAGAAGGTTTCAAGACCGAAAGCGCTCTTGCAGTTCGGATTATTGTCTACCCGAGTGGAATCAGAGACGATTTCTGTGCTATTAACACACGTGACACATAGAGTGTGTCTATAACATACGTGTTACATAGAAAAAGTGTGTATACATAATATACACATACAAACATTAAAAACTGTTAAACTAATTGACTGGTTACTTAACACAAAAGCAATTATACATGGTTATATAATAACCATACTATACTGTCCATAATTATACAGGGTAGTAAGTAACCGTAATCAACTGTTGTCGGTGATAAACACATTGTACCACCTTTGTGTACAATATGCATAAGAACAACAACAAACGCAAAACCCTGGGGGTGAGAAAATCCCCCGTGCGTAGTGTGCTAACTGGGCATGCCGCTACCACGAGGCAATCTGGAATCTCGTCCGTGGTCAGACACTCGTACCCCCCCTATTCAAATCGATTTTATTGAGTCTGCTCATGAGAGGTAATGTGCAAAGCAACACCTCTAACGTCCCCTAGCACCGGATTAAGCGATATTCTATCATTATGTTTGAAGTACCTAACGTGAAAATACAATTTTATCTTGTATATTTAACATGCAGCTGATGTTAAATATCACTTTTTTCAATGTATTTTATAACTTTATAAGAGAACTGAAACATTTAAATTTCAGTGATTTAGTGTGTGTTTCGTTTGTTATCATGATGCAATAATTGCTCGATATAATATCTTTCATATAAGCACACACGTTCCTCTTCAATGAAATGAGCATAGTAATATGTAACAGTACGTGAAGTATAAATCACTGGATGTATATTCTTAAAAAACACGAATATAAGGAGAACAATTCCAAATATTAATGTATGTTTGTTCTAATCATTCTAGTATACGTTTTGGACAATGTGTAAAAATGTGTACATGAAATTATATACAACTGTGTCATTTTAATTAGTCAACTATGAAGTTAGATGGATGAAAGTTTTTTATTGGAAGTGAAATTCAATTCCGTTTTCAGGGTTAAAGTGGGTAAAAACAATAGTGCCATTTTGTGTATTTTTCTCCCTAGAAATAATGCAGTAAACTAATGCAATCCATCTCTTGTAGACATGATGTCTAAGGTATAATAACACATATGTGAAGGAATCGATCTGAAACTAATGTGAATTGCATGACTTTATCGTGTTGTTTTTTTTGTTGTGTTTTATTATTCCTCGTAAACGATAATCCAAACATTTTATCTTTACAGTGTGCATGAGACAGCTTGAACTTTAGGGGTTAAAGAAAACACACTATTATATATTAAAGTCGAACAGGAAATGCAGCATTCCAGGACCACAGTCAACCAAAAGCACGCATACAAACAAACAGTAATTACAAAGATGCATAAAAGCAAGATGATACACCACAAACATAAAAGGGTTATCGCAATGGTACGGTCAGTGGCAAAGAGGACCGCAGGGGGTTTAAACCATGTGCTAGGGTGCACAAAACCTCACTCTTAATGCTCTAACTTCACTCTTACTGCTCTGGTAAATTGATTTGGTCAAATATAGTAATAAAACTCATGGTTCAAATGACTATACCAATGCATGAAACATTAACGAACTGTATTATATATTCAGTGTTAACCGATACCCCAGCCTCACAGCACAGATAATGCCTCACAGCACAGATGTTTCTAGACGGTCGTACCAGCATGATGACCTGAATTTACAGGTCAAAGCCTCCTGAAATATGCTACTGCATCGCATCACAGTATAAGACAGATGGATAATTTATACCAGCATAGTATAGATATTAAATGGTATTGAATTAAACAAAACCTAATGAAGGAATTGAAAGAAAATGTATTCAAAATAATAAAAACATATATACTATATATGGTCAACTATTGATTTTTAATATAAAAAACAACACAAAAAGCAACAACACTGAAACTTCATTCTCTATAATGACTTCAGCACAACCCATAAGATAAAGAGTTTGGAGATATGCATTGCAATATCATACTATATATTACTATCAATCTCAAAACTCATTCTGTCTGAATGTAAACAGATTGTCTTCTTTCTTTTTTATACTAACAGGCTATCTTTTATTGAGGGAAAATCTTGATTTTATTTTGTCCACTAATCTGCAACACTACCATGCTTCCCTATCAGTTTAACACGACGATCTAACCTGACTTTGGTAGTAAATATCAATATGTTTATATATGTACAACAGAAAGGACAAATCTACAATTATATTCAAGGCTATGTCATTTTTTTTTCTCATTCATTGTAAACATATAAAGACAATGCTTACTTGTCCAAGCCATGAAGTACTTGGCAGCTGTTAAATAGTTCTACAATTTGGACACTGCCAACGACTCAGATATATGGTCATGTAGAGATATGCTAAATGTAGTAATCACGCGACCTTCGAAAATGTCGCTGATAGTACGTATGCTATAACAAGCAATGCTTGTAAAGAACGATAACCTTCTATGTTGCATATATCTTTCAGCATTTAGACGACATCTGTCCATTCTTTCGAACAATTGCGTCAAACAGTATCTAAATTTAATACAAACTATCTTATTGCTCCAGTTTAAAGATAAAGAGGTTTACGCAATTCACATGCGACGTCGATGGCAAGGATCGGAAGGGCTTGAAGTTTAAGGTTAGTATATGGAAAATTGTCTCGCCAGCAAGTGCTGATTGTAGCATGAAGGATTTTTTTTTATCAAATAACAGGAGTTGTAGAAGTGTAATAAAGCCATGATACATTTATCATATTACACTAGTGGAATAAATATGCAAATGAAGGCCGAATCATCGTTCGGTCTTCTACGTTTAGCTCTGTGTGTATCGGAATTGCCTCGCCTATTTCCGTAACGTTTACCAGATAACAAAAATCGACGAGGTAGTTCCATTGTTCGGTGTCGTACGGAGAAGACCAAATCAGCATACGACGTCATCATACAAACATACGACATACAAACATATGACATCATCATAAACATACGACGTCATTATACAAACATACGACGTCATCATACAAACATACGACATACAAACATACGACGTCATCATACAAACATACGACATCATTATACAAACAAACGACGTCATCATACAAACATACGACATACAAACATACAACGTCGTCATACAAACATACGACGTCATTATACAAATATACGACATACAAACATACGACATACAAACATACGACATACAAACATACGATATCGTCATACAAACATACAACGTCATCATACAAACATACGACATCACCATACAAACATACGGCGTCATTATACGACAACGTTATATATAGGCAGATACACTAATATATGTTTCTTATGAAGCTTTCTTATGTGATAAATAAAATATCACATTTGTGCGTTTTTAACATGTTTAATATTTATTAAACTCACTGAATAAAGTTGATATAATGCACGGCACATCCTCGCATCATATCATGTTATCCAACTCGTTAAATAAATTCGATATTAACCAGGAATTCATGTAAGATCCTCTAATTATACCTCTGAGTAATATTGATTTCCTGATTTTGATGAGTGACATTGTTGTTGTTAGTCCATACAAAATACCGATAACGCTGTTTTAATCTTCTTTATCTATATACATGATATTGAAGATTTTTTTCCATTAGTTGGCGTGGCGCAGTCGGTAGCTCGGCGGATTTGTAACCGGAGGACACGGGTTCAATCCTCCGTGGTGCTACTGAGTTTCGTCGGTGTGCCTTGGGCAAGACATTTTCCCTTACCCTCGTCCGTCGGAGGGGGACGTAAACCGGACGGTATGGTGTATCAGTCTATCCTCCGAGCACGTTAAAGAACCATAGGAATTTATTCGATAATAAGAGTAGGGCACGGTTCCCGGATTCCTACGTATTCTTCCCCTCTCTCTGGAGCGGCTCTAAATAACATATACTGTGTTGAAGAGCCGTTAAACAACAATTCAATTTTTATTAGTTAAGGCTCTGGTAAATAACACGTAAGAGTAGTAAAAGCCAATATCCCGTCTCCAACAGGCAAATTCTACAACAAATGTACACCACGTCAAAGCCATTGTAACGATAAGGTACATAATTTATGTCAAATATATGTTGCGATTTCAAACTTTATAAATACAATATAAACGCCTTAACTATCACCCTATTGTTATCGGTGAAAAGGCGTCGAATTGAGTCACCAATTCTTAATTCAATTTACGTATATTCATATACGGGTATGTTTAAGTACCCGTGAATAAATCTACACTTTTTAATCGACACATATGTCTTTGAGTTTTTGTGGTGACAATTGACGGTTTAGTTTTACGTGCATCTTTTATATATAGTGGCACTTATAGTATCAGGGATAAGAGTATATCAAACTAAAAGAAAAGTTCATTAATCATGCAATATCAAGGTTCTCATCTCAAAAAGACTGCGAAATATATTTGTTTCATATGCTCATATATATTGATTAGATGAAAGGTTATACTTATGTTCATTGCAATATTTAAGCAGCACTTGTTAGAAGCCAGAGCAACACAAAACAAGGAATGAACTGTTGAGAATACGACAAGAACATTGTTTCAGGATTAAGGCATTATAGAGTCTCAAATGTATCTGGTCATTGTACAATCAGACTGAAAAGCGTGTTGGCAAACTGTTAATGTTCGTGAAATCATCTTGACAAAATATCTCACGAAGTTTATTAATCACCTTTCCGTCAGGTTTTAATAATTGTATTCATTGTCGAAAAAGTGTTATCAAATTTCAAAAATATATGAGCGTGCAAAGTTCATGGTATCGAACGCCTCTATAAGTAGTCAAGAGAGTTTAATGTCGTGTATCCGCAAATGTACTTGCAAGTTATATGAACATTGTCCAGGTTGTGTAATTATTTTCGTAATTAGCTGTAGTAAACTTCAAACATTATCTGTCTACAACTGTCCGAAATGTATTATGAAATAAAAATGATACATATATGATAATTCAGACAGAGTTAACACATCGTGAATCATAAGCATGCATGTATCATTAAACGTTAAGTCCTAGTGAGGGAACGCATAACCATGCATGTATCATTAAACTTTAAGTCCTAGTGAGGGAACGCATAACCATGCATGTATCATTAAACTTTAAGACCTAGTGAGGGAACGCATAACCATGCATGTATCATTAAACTTTAAGTCCTATTGAGGGAACGCATAACTATGCATATATCATTAAACTTTAAGTCCTAGTGAGGGAACGCATAACTATGCAGGTATCGATAAACTTTAATCGTAGTGGCGGAGTGCATTACCATACATGCATCATTAAACGTTAAGTCCTATTGTTCAATCAAAGGTGTTTTTTTATTTTTTACTTTTCAGGCAAATTCAACATTAACTTCAATAAATTGTCTATCAGTGAAACAGACATTTTTAGTGGTTAATACCCTACTTTTTAAAATTGGTCTGGAATTAAAGTGTACATGTGCGAAAGTATTAACCCTTTTATGTTTGTGATGTCATTTCTTGCCGTTTATTCAGCTTTGTAGTTGTTGTTTGTTTCTGTGCGTGTTTGTGGTTAACTGTGCGTGTTTGTGGTTGACTGTGGTCCTTGCATGCTAAATGTCCTGTTCGACTTTATATCTACTTTTGATAAGGCAATTTAAATGCAAAATTCTGCTAAATCAAATATTAGAGATTTTTTTGTTCAGATCTTTTATTCAAAAATGGCTTTAATGTGAAGTTATGTTATGTAAATTAAAACAAATTTGAAAGTTTTATAGCGAACTAGTCTATGCGGATTAACTGATTTAATTTGAATTTCTTTTAATTTTCTGCTGTCCAAACAACAAGGAAATAAAAAAAACTATTTACCACTAAGACTACAATTACATTGATAAACAATTTATGTACGTATTCTATTCTTAAAATTGCTCGTGAAACAAGCGCCCCGAAAAAATAACCAGGGAACGCAGAACCATGCATGCATCCTTAAACTGCAAGTCCTAGCGAGGGAACGTATCGCGATGAATGTATCAATAAACGAGGGAACGCCTTCACATATTCATTATTTTATCTATCACATACGCGAAAGGGAGAAGGTTAAGTAGTGAATGTCCCAGCCTTTTGGCATATCTATAGTAACCTTGACCATTGGAATATAGTTAGAAACAACAAGATAAGAAATGATATTTATATAATGTCTGCATACTGATTATTCTGTCAGAGTTTGTGCAACTCCTGCTCTGTTAAAGCCAGAAAGTAAGTGAGCAATTTCTTTTCTGAATAATGACATTTTATTTTTCAAATAGTGTTTGTATTAAACGTTTTATATAATTGCATTCTGTAAACCTGCAACGGAAATGTAGAGTGTATTATTTGTCAGAAAGTAATATGCTAATAGTACAGAGTAGATCCCTTTTAGTTGATACACGAATTTGTAAATATCCGAGTTTTTCCTTTTGTTTAATTAAGATTAAGTGGCATGTTATAACAAAGGAATGATATATGCAGTCATTACAGTAATCAATTCAAGGTCGAATACATCTGTTAACAAACACTAGCATGTGTTCGGTTGATAGATAGACATTATTTAACTGCTGGATTCGATTATAGGGAAATCCTTCTCGAGATGGTAGGCATGTGGTTATTTTAATGTGAGTGAGTGAAAAAACTAAACACGCCTAACATCGAGTGAAGGATGTCCATATAATCGAACCCAGCAGTTAAATAACCTATTTATAACATGTTAAATCACTTTGTGAATGATTATAACCGAAATGTTTTGTTTTATTGAATGTTATCGGTGCATGGCGTCGATGCCAGCAACACTTTACTGACGTCAAGACACAATGTCACAGTTATTTTTATGTTCGGATTCAGTTATTAATTTTAAGCGATAATGAATATTCTTTCAATGAGAAATCGCGATCTTTCATAATTATTGACATTCTATCAAATAAACTTGCATTAGGCTCAATATCTTTTACATGTAGTTTGACATGCAATTTACTATAAATAAAGATGAACTGGTTACGTTTTTAACAATCATTTAGTAAAAAACATATACATAACAGTGTTAACATGTTATTAATGACTGATGTGAATATAGCCTCTTAAGTTTGGCTACATATCATTGTTAATATTACCATTTCTCTTTTTTAGTTTATAGTTTTGTCTATTTATTGTATATTTTCATACAAACGTCATCAACACTAAGTAATGAATCTCAAAACAATGACGAAGAAGACAAAATTCAGCATACGTGAGTTGTTTATATCGCGAGCGCTGCCATTTTTCATTACGTGATCCGAGTATTAACTTTCCAACCCCTTCTCCAAGAAGAGAAAACGGGGTTGGCTGGGATATGAAATAAAACCTTAATTTTGACTTACAAAGTTTGTATATTGTAAAAATTAAAACATTTAATAGGTATTTTTAAACAGTTTATCTTCATTTTTCAGTAAAAAATGTTTTTAAACCTCGTTTATTGTCAAAATATCCGTTATAAAATCCTGCTAATATAAGCTTTCCCATCGTTTAATGGAATTAAAGCGGGACCACGTAATGTTGAAGAGTATCCAACTACACAGAAATGCAAAAAACAAAAAACACACAAAAAACACACAAAAAAACACACAAAAAGACAAACAAAAAAAATAACAATATGAACGTAACAAAAACTACCAAAACATGCGGAAATAACACAAACTCTTTAAAAATGTAAAGTGGACAAGAGAATAATATTTAGCAGGAAATAATATGAAATTATTAAATAAAAAGTTTATTAACTGTATATGTAGAAATATTACTTAGTAATCTTCGAAGTTTTTTGGCGTAGGGCAACGAACTTGCGAGTCATCTGGGCAAACAATAATTCGTTCCAAGTAATATTTCTCCATGCAAATGCAATAACCTATAACATGAAATTTAAGGAATTCCGTTATATTCATTTGTTATGACTTTCAGGCATGTATGCGGTTCTATTAATGTGTTTCGTCGGAGTAACTCTAAGGTAGGTCGCGAACTTTTATTTAAAATTAAAAATGCATGAAAGGAGAAATTTGGAAATCACCGAACATGATTAATACAAAAAATAAATAGTGCAATCTCGGTTTGATTGAGACTGTTCATGAACGGTAGTGGTAAGTGCTTGCTCTGTAAGAACAGAACTCAATTCTTTGTCAGTAGTACAGAAATTATAGCCATCCCGAAAATGGTATGTATATGACGGTGAACAATGAGGTATTTTCACACCAAAGCCAGCGGCGTTTGGTCCCATTTTTTAACAAAATGCTTTGCCCTGAACGAGAAAACAATGGGCAAAACAAACGACAGTGGAATTAAGTTGGGTATCCTAAAAACTTGCGAGTAGCCAATATATTTTACCTTACTATTTCACTTGACAAGCTCAGACAGTGTATTCAAATAATGTGTCTTATTGGCAACAAATAAACACAACTAGTTTAATAATATTTTATGACGGAAATGTTACAATGAATCAATTCAACATCACAATATTCATAGAAACATATGCAAATGGATTGAACTACAAGTTATTACAACATTAGTTACAGTTCTCTCCATAATAAATAAGCACAACTAATGCATACGAATTTTTTTTTTTTGTTTGTTTGTATGATGTTTTACGTCATTATCAACACATGTAAGGTAATATATGACGGTCGATTTTTTGTGGTGGAGGCAGACCACCCACTTTTCCTGGGTAGAAGCAGTACTGTACACCTCCCGCCATCCGTAAGAATCGACACTTGTAAGTGAGGAAGTGTAGATTCTTACGGATGCCGGGAGGTGTACAGTACTGGTTCTACCCAGGAAAAGTGGGTGGTCTGCCTCCACCACAAACAATCGACAGTCATATATATCCTTACATGTGTTGAAAATGACGTAAAACATCATACAAACAAACACACATTAGTTGTGCTTATTTATTATGGAGAGAACTGTAACTAATGTTGTGATAACTTGTAGTTCAATCCATTTGCATATGTTTCTATGAATATTGAAGAAGTAGTTGCTATTGAATGCGTGTATATCAACATAGTGTCTGAAATTGTAAATCGTTTCGCACTTTCAGTCAGACTATACTTCCACATGGTCAGCAGCTGCACGAGCTTGTGGATAATAATTTCGGAGTATTAGATCAACGTCCCAAGGACGGTGTAATCTTGGAATCTGAATGGGACATTTACGTCGAACTCACAGACGCCGACCGTGAGTATTTTGCAGACGAATGTGTTTAGGTGTTGCAGATGATGATGATGATTATGATAATGGTAATGATGATGATGATGATGATGATGATGCTGGTGATAATGATGAGCCTTTGCTACACTCTTCTTATTGTTTGATCATTAGTTATTACGAAAAATATCGCATTTTGTAAGCTCAATTTGTCAAATCATTGAAGCTGAAATATATCTTTAGATCAGCTGACTGTCAGTATGAGAACAAAATAGAACACAAGTATGTATATTTGAATAGGAGACAACACAATGCAACATTTGTTTAATAGTGATAGAAAGTAGGAGTTATTTTTATGAAAAATAGTATACATCATGCTGAATTTGAAAATTGAATTACTCTGGATGAATACATGTTAGATTTAATAATCATTTATTCAAATTCGTTTATATATACTGAAACGAAAAAGAAACGCGACACGGGAATTTCCGCTATATATTGTATTGCACACTTATTTCCAATATATATTCCAAGGAAATCCCTAGATGTTTTGTAAACAAAAATTGCAGTTAGTTAGAGAAAGGACACAAATGTGATGTTGTAGACGTTTTAATCACAGTAAACGTTGTAGCAAGAAATTCATAAATATTGAAGTTCCTCTTTGAAAAAATGAGCCACTTCAGTACTGTATTTAACGTAAAGAGTTTGCAAAATTTTGCATCCTAAGTTTGCGCCAAACGCGTACTCTGTCAATAATGAAACTTTGCAGGAATACTTTTTGCTGTGTTATGTGTTGTTTTAGACTTTTTTCCGAAAGGAAAGATCTTACTTAGCCATGAACAAAGGATTAACAGCAGCATACAATATATAGCGGAAATTCCCGTGTCGCGTTCCTTTTTACTTTCAGTATATATACATGTATATATATTCCAGATTTGAAACCGGAGGCCACGGGTTCAATCCTCCGTAGTGCCACTGAGTTCCGTCGGTGTGTTCTTGGGCAAGACACTTTCCCTTAGCCTCGTCCGTCGGATGGGGACGTAAACCGGCCGTCCCGTGTATCGGTCTATCCTCCGAGCACGTTAAAGAACCATAGGAATCTATTCGATAATAAGAGTAGGGCAGGTTCCCGGATTCCTATGTATCCTTCCAATCTCTTTGGGACGGCTCTAATAACCTATACTGTGTTAATGAGCCGTTATACAACATTCAATTAAATTCAATTCAATATATATTCCAGTGGAATTGTGAATCACATGATATAATTCCTTTTTTCTGTATTTCATAAAACAATTCCAGGCGACAAGTGTGTATCGTACCATGAGTATTTAAGGGCTAATGAACATAACCCATTGGAGGTGACTCATAAGCTGTTCTACCATTTTGATCATGACAATGACAATTGCCTGGAAACGTATGACCTATCTGAAGAATTCCATTTGGCAGACCTTAACCGTATGAATAGTATACTTTTCAAAAATTACTGTATTTGTTGCATGCATAAGTCTTTCATTATTAATAACTAACATTAATTATAACAGGTACTTCAAATATTTGTGGCAGACCATTGTACAAATTTGGTGCCAAAAATTTAACATTTCTTACAGGCATTTAATAAACACTTTCATTCATTACCACAAACCTTATGCATATTAAACATTTATATTGCCATGCATTGATGCAGCCTTTAATCTTTTTATTTTAACACAAGTTGTATTGTGTTATTTTGGAATATTTATTAATGAATGTTGTTTGTAAAATGATTCAATTCGGTTTAAAACTACGCGTTACATTAACCAAAATGAAATATGAATTTGATGAAAGTATGCGACATGACATTTTTTTAAATGTTTGTATCTTTATGAATTCTCGAAAGTACCAACATTCACAAACAAATATTTTAATACATATTTATGCTTTTCAGATGACAACCAGATAAGTCGAAACGAATTCGACCAATATTACACTCAGATGTTAACACAGTTATTCGGTCTGGACTAGAAAATTGTTGTTAGAGCATGAGTGTTCATTGTTTTATTAATAAAGAGTTTATGATAAATTGTGTAATATTGTCTGTGTATCGACTTCATTCAGATTGTCTAAGTGCATGTATGCTGGTCTATCTCACCAATAATGTCCTGTTGTCGTTTAAAGATAACTTTCTTTGTGGGATAAAACAATGGTCGAATTGAAAGCAGGTATTAAAGAAGATAAAAATATCGGACAGGGTAAGCATCATTCAAGGATGACAGTCAAACGCAAAACACAAAAACAAACATGCAAACAGACAAACGAGAAGGTAAAAGTAATAAAAAATGCAAACGACATCACAATCACAAAAGGGTTGACAATAGGGCTACCGCCTTGGAACGGTCAGTGGCAACATCGACCACTGGGGGATTAAACCGGTTCTAGGGTGCACCAACTCTCACACTTACCCTACTGTCATCCCATTAAAACAGAACAGTGTAAATAAAGAAATCCCCACCATGATCTAATCTCTAACCAACAAGACAGCATCAATAGGCAATATAAATAAAACACAAATATGCTCGTGTAAATATAATACAAAAAATCAATAGCCTAGAAAGCCACAATGAAGGTACTCAATGACTTGGCAGAAGCTAGAGCATTAAGATAATTAACAATTAAGGGCACGACAAGAAAGATCATAGACAAACATCAAACGCCACCGTCCCAATGGGCTTTAGATAGGCGTAATAATAGGGTCCACAGCCTGTCCGGTCATCGTACAATTAAAGCGGAAAGCATAGTGGCGAACTGTAAAAGGGTCCACCACCAAGCATGCAGTACGTTGCAAAATTATAGGGTCATAACCTCTTTTGATAAATTTTTTAACAAGTTTAACAAAGATAGTATGAAAGTGATCATGACCAAGAATCTTACGGAGTTTATAAATCACATCACAATAGAAGTCAGGTTGTGACAGTCTTTGTCTCAGAAGAGTCCTTAAATTATTTTATATTTGGAAAAAAGATCAGGGTTACGATAATAAAATTTTGCAAAGGTTTTACGAAGTTTATGGTAACGGTATTCCTGATTGAGAAACTTTTTAGTTATACAAAGATTACGAATATTAAAGTCCTCAACTCGAGTACAAGCTCTAGAAAAACAAATAGGTTGAGACACATACACCCAATAAGAAGTTGCTCGGGGAACATCCCCATCCAAGTGGGGATAATTAACAATGTCAAAATTAAAATCATCTCTCTTGTCATAGATTTTGCTAACTATTTTACCATTTTCAATCGAGAGATCTAAATCAAGAAAAGAAGCGTTATTATCAGATGTATTAGCTTTGTTAAGCTGCAGTTCTTTAGGATAAATATAATTAACCATAGTTGGAACGAAAGGGTTGTCAATGTTCAATATGTCATCCAGATACCGAGAGGTTTCATTAAAGGCTTCACTAACATCTGCCTGTGTATCTGGTGAAAGACTCAACATGAAATCCCTTTCATAGCAAAATAAAAACAAATCTGCGACAAGTGGTGCACAGTTCGTACCCATAAGGATACCAACAATTTGTCTATAAAAGTCGAACAGGAAATGTAGGTTTCACAGAACACAATCACAGCCAACATCTGGCTATTGTCAAGAATAAAATCATTATTCCTTTAAATTACCGGATAATATTTTATAAGGCATGTGTTCAACCTCATCTAGATTATTGTAATGGGGAAATATAAAGAAAATGCGTATGCAGTGGAGAGCATGTCGTACTAATTGTGGCGACCAATATACAACACTAAATGAAGCACTGCTTGCCATAAATTGCCTTAATATCGAGCAAAGGATATTTCTTCAAAAGTCAAAATGTATGTGTAGAGTATCAAAAAATACAGTCCCGTCATATATTTGTGATATGTTTCATCCTGCTGTTATCTCGCAGAGAAATCTACGATATGCATACTCATTGAATTATATAACTCCAATACCAAACAAAGAATTGTTTAAAGGAAGTATGTCATACTCTGGAACAATTATATGGAAAGCATTCCTTCATATATTAGAGAATGTTCTTCTTTAAAACACTTTACATCAAACTGTGTTAAATGGCTGAACACACAATCATAATATAATAACTGTTTAACGTATTGTTATGTATGGCAGTTTTAGATAATTAATGACATATTGTGTACTGTGTGTCACTTCATTGTGCAAACCACAACCTCAAACCATGTATATAATTATGTATATATACACGCATGCACACACACATTCACATCCATAATAGATGTGAATGTGTGTGTGCATGCGTGTATATGTATTTGTGTGCACAGTAATTTAAAGGAAATATCACTGTTTATGTTTTGTTATATATATTTTAAATTGTTTGTGTAGGACTTTACAGGGGGCCCCAAGGAAGGTTAGTGTTAGCTAATTTGATCACCCTCTATAAATAAAGACATTTTTATATTAATTCAACTAAAACACGCATTGAAACAAACACCACCTGTTTTGAAAAACGGCATGCACAAATCCAGAACTTGATAATGCAGTTATATACTAACGAGATAAAGTATAGGTTTGTAATCAGGCAAATACCATCAAATTTACCATTTCAATTTTCTATGGACCTCATTTGCATAAAATGAGTACATTTGTTACTAAAGTTATAAATCTCTATATTAACTGAACCAACAGAATATATTTTATTATTTCCAAAATATATGATTTAATCTATAAACCTACAAGTTTGGTACATGGGGGTTGTTATCAAAAGTGTATATACCTGCAAGTTTATGTTAAATAAATTATCTATTGTTATTATATCTTTGTAAAGCTTGATCCATTTAAAAAAATACTGAAACATGTATAGTGTACCATGTATCTTGCAATTTTTGCACATGCCGTTTTCGTATTATGTAAAAACGAGACATACTGGTATTTGTTTTACGTTTTATAATATTATACAACTAACCGTCTGATATGGATGCCGCTTCAATAGTGTGATAATAACCCACGAAATTGAAGATAAAATCTCTGGCGTCTCGTTTAATACAGGTTTCCACGTTGACACTAACGAGTACAATAAAACAAATCCATATTGGACAGAAAACTGTAAAGGCATCTTGGACATTGACAATAATAAAATTATATTGTCATCCAAATTAAACGGGACAATGTAGATGAGGAGATCCCCGCCATCACACTAGGCATACTTACTATGAGTAAAACACAAATAACAACATGTATATAGGAATATATAATACAAAAGGCTAGAACGTTATAAAGTAGGTAATCACTGACTTTGCAGAAGTCAGAGCTACAAGAAAATAAACCGTTAGGGCAGAACAGGGCAAGGTTTAAAAGTAGGTATACAGTCGAACAGGGAATGTAGCTTCACAGAAGACAACCAACTAGAAATGTGCATTAAAACAAACAACAATAACAACGTTAATAAGAAATAAAGCATGCAACATCACAAACGTCAAACGGGTTGACGGCCAATGACAAAAAAGCCGCTGGGGATTTAAACCAGGTTCTAGAGTGCACCAAACCTAACTCTTACCATATTGTCATCCCAATAACACCGTGCAGTTTAACTGCAGAACTCCCCGCCAGGTTAAACTCTCCGACAAACAAGGCAGCACTAATAAGCAATATAAGTATAACACATAAATGATCGTGCATATAGGAATATAAAAAACGAAAGCCTAGAAAGCCACATGCAAATACTCAATGACGTGGCAGAAGCCCGAGCAACAAGAGAACAAACCATTAAGGGTACGACAAGACAAGATATAAGACAAACATCAAACGCTACCGTCCTTTGAGCATTCATGTAGATGTTATTATAGGGTCGAAAATGTTTTCATTCATCGCACAATCATCACATAAGAAAGCATAGTAGCGAACTTTAAAGTGGCCAATCACTAAACAGGCAGTCGTTTGTTAAACCTTTTTAGTCAAACATTACACGTTACCTAGCTTTCATAAACGTTATCATAGGGTCCACAATCTGTCGTATGTAGTTACCCTTTCCTCTTTAATTGTGTGATGACTCGACATATTGTGGACCCTATGATAACGTTTCTGATAAGCTAGGTAACGTGTAATGTTTGACCATTTAGTATCTACAGTAAATGGTCAAACCACTAAACATGCAGTGTGTTTCAAAATGATAGGGTTATAACCTAGATACATTTTTTAACAAGTGTTATGACGTTTTTATGAAAGTGAATATGACCAAGGACCACTAAACATGTAATGTGTTTAAAAATGATAGAGTCATAACCTCGATACATGAAGATTTTATGAAAGTGATCATGACCAAGGATCTTACGAAGTTTCTAAATAACGTAATAATGGAAGTCAGAAAAGGTAGCCAGTAAATACTAATAAAGGTGATCCTTTGGAAGCAACAAACACAATTAAGAGAATAAAGCAGCAGACTCGGTTTTATTGAGTCGGTTCATGAGAAGTAATGTGAAAAATCAACACCTCTCACGCCCCTTGCACCGGCTTAAGCGGTATTCTACTTCAAAGCCACCTATATTGGGCTCGTTCAACAAACACAGCAATTATAAGGATACTAGATTGAAATAAAGTATGCGACATCACAAACATAAAAGGGTTGACCAAAGAGATACCGCAAAACGGCCGCTGGGGTTTAAACCATGTTCTAGGGTGCACCAATCTTTGTTTTCACTCCTTTGTCATCTCAATAAAAGGTGACAGTGTAAATAAATATATCCCCGAATGATATATCCTCTATCCAACTAGGCAGCATTCATCATGTTCATAGGCAATGTAAGTATAACACAAATGTGATCATCTATATATGAATATAAAAAAACAAAAGCCTAGAAAGTCACACAGCAACTACTAAAATCATTGGCAGTAGAACAACAATTGAATTAATCATTAAGGGCACGACATTCAAGAGTGAGGACAAACTCCAAACGATATCGCCCCTTTTAGGATTTAGGTACGTGTATGCGTCATCATAGAATGAGTCCACAATCTGTCTGGTCATACCACAATCAACAAGAGCTGTCGGAGAACAGCGTAGCTCAACTGTTCGATTTTTCAGAGAATAATACATTATATAGCCAGTATATACCATCAGAAAACGAAGCTAAAACAATGTGGGTGTGGGGTTGGGGGTGGGGTGTGCGGAGGGATATAGAAACTCGGGCCGATATAAAATTATTGTTAGAATCTCATACAAATTATAGTAAAATTTGAGGGAGGGTGTGAAATTTTATTTTTTATTTTTATCAGTTTAAGTCCAAAATTGCTGTCATTTTAAAGAAATGTGTGGTCGAAAGGCAACTCGGGGAGGGAGGGGATGAACATCTAGCTATTTATTATGGTGGCCTCATTTCAGTTATTTTTCATCTGTATATCTGAATATCACAGCTTAAGACTAATAAGACAGAAATATTTACTTTTTGTTTTTAAATGGGCACCGTCCCCCAACCCACCCCACAACCCAATCCAAATAATTAGATGAGGATTGATAAAAAACACCTCCCACCACCAACAACCAAACCCCTAAATAAAACTAAAAACAAAGAAATATTTCCTTTTCCTCATTCATCTGCCTCCAAAACCCCTCCCCCATTCAGGTGGTGGTGATGATGGGGTGGTGGGATGGTTGGGGTAGGGGAGTGGGGTGAGGGCGAAACATATTGATAAACTGATAGAACAAAACAACACAGAGATATGTAAAACGAAACTAAAAAACATTCGGGTGGTGGTGATGATGGGGTGGGGATGGTTGGGGGTGGGGCGATGGCGCATCATTGATATAGATGCATATTTGATAAAACAAAACAACAGACATATGTAAGAGGGGGTGGGGTGGGGGCGAAACCAATTGATGAATTGATAAAAACAAACCAACATAGAGATATGTGTAATAAAAACATACGGATGGTGGTGATAATGGGGTGGGGGATGGTTGGGGGTGGGTCGGGGCGCAACATAGCTATAGGTGTATAATTGACAAACCAAAACAACACTGCAATATGTAAAATAAAATCGGGTTTCAGGTGGGGGTAGAGTGGGATGGGGTGGGGGTAAAGATCGGATTTAAAATAACAAAAACAAATCGGCTTTTGGGGTAGGGGGTGTTTGGGGTGGGGGGCATAAGATAGCTATATGTGTAAGAATTGACTAAAACAACACAGATATATGTAAAATAAAAATAAATTTCAAACCAAAATTTGAATTTGTAGAAGACAAAATTACGTACCCAACCTTTACAACATACTAAAAGGTAACCAATTCCCAAATTTAGTTGAGCTAGGACAAGAACTGTACGAGATATAGACCTGTAAACACAGCTTACACGCATAATATTATGGGAAATAAGACACATTTTAAGGATTTGGGTTCCATGGGAGCCCATGGGTTACAGGAACCAAAATTACTTATGCAGCCCTTAAGATAATGCTACAAGGAAGCCCATATCTATGTACGTAAGGAGCCCTTAAGATAATGCTATAATGAAGCTCATGGCCAAATGTGGTTGTGCTAGGATAAGAAATGTAAGAGATATAGACTTTTAAAACACAGCTTACACGCAACATTTTATGTAAAATGCGACAAATTTTAATGGCAATCATAATTTGCGTCCCATGGGAGCTCATGGGTTACAGGAACCAAAATTACTTATGCAGCCCTTAAGATAATGCTACAAGGAAGCATATGTCCAAGTTGGGTTGTGTTAGGATAAGAAATGTAAGAGACATAGACTTGTAAACACAGCTTACACGCAAACCTTGATGTGGGACGCCGAAGCCAACGCCAACGCCGACGCCGGAGCGAGTACATAAGCTCTCTTATTCTTGGAATAGTCGAGCTAAACAGGAAATCATAGCGGCGAACTGTAAATGCGTCAGCCTCAAATATGCAAGGCGTTGCAAAATGATAGGGTCATAAAACCCCTTATAAACCTTCTGACTCCGTTTTTCAAAGAGGAACATCAACATTTATGAATTTCTTGTTACAAGGTGTAGTGTGATTAAAACGTCTACACAATAGAGTCATATCTCTAATTAACTGCAACCTTTTTTTTTACAAAACATCTTGGGATTTCTTTGGAATATTATGAGGAATTAAGTATGCAGTATATACAATATATAGCGGAAATTCCCGAGTTGCGTTTGTTTTGCGTTTCAGTATATATTAAGTCCTCATCTTGACTACAAGTGCTAGAAAAACGAATAACATATACCACTGTCTAAAATTCGAAACCGTGTAGATTTTTTTGTAAACCGTGTAGACAGATACAAGATGGCGGCCAGCAAAGCATGCGAGAGGTATGAACATTGAAAATCAACCCCTTCCTTTGTATATTTTGATTATTTCGATCAATCAGTGTAACAGATATGCACCTAAATGCTCGATGCTTAAAAACATACTCGTCTTGTGCCCATGCTCAATGCCCGTAATCGGCGTTCAATAACAGTTTTCAATATTTGAAGCGGTGACCTAGCACCGTGTTTGACCATAAGTTGGTTTCTAGCCGGATTTGTGTCCAGTTTGGTGTTAAAATATTTTTTATATATCCATTAGAAAGCAAGTAACCGCATGATGCATCCATCAAAAGTCCGTTGATAGAGATATTTGAGTTTAAATGACATGCGTGGTAAACCGTGTAGACAACGGAGTTTTTGTTGTGGAAGCTGTGTAGACACGGCAAGATTGGGAGCAAAAGTTAACAGGGTAGACAGTGAAAATGTTAACAGTGTAGACTACACTATTTACAAACGTAACACTAAACGTCACCGCACTGTATTAGTGGAAATTATTTTAAACACCGCCGCCTATTTATTTCTTACAACAAATAAACGGATGTCAATGGTTTTAAAGGAACGAAAATCAATTAGTTAGCTTATGCGATGTCTGTGATATTTCAATTTGATCATAACTCACATTTAAACGTGATAAAGTGTAATGGTCTTTGTTGTCCTAAAACTTTACAACCAATTTAAAGTCTACTTTCACTTATAAATGAAACATACTAACAATATACATTTCAGTTGATCTGCTGAAAATGGAGGAAAAACACTGTTGCTATTACTGCAAGCTCAGCAGTGACAGTATAGACCAGTGCGAAATTTGATTTATAATGAAAGCCATTGAATTTGAAATCGTTCAATTAAGACAATGAATGGTCATAAGTAATCCAAGCCATCTCTGACTATACCAGTCCTTTTTACGAGTTTGATATTTCATCTGACTGTGTCTAAAATGTCACACATAAAAAAAGGCTTTTAGGGTCAGAGAAGGCTCGGATTAGGTATTTCATCCACGGGTGGTTCCATATCATTGAATCTTATTATAAATTTGTTAAACTCGCTTTATGGTCCGTGTATATGCCTTATTTATTTCTTTATTTTGCTTCTATCTTGCTATCCTCTCTTTTATTTCATCTTCTTAGCATTGCTAGTGAAGCCATTTCCGTTGAGTTATGGTCCAAGTTCAACGTACACATGTAGTTGTTGAATAGATGCAGATGTTTATCCAATAATCTGGCTTGAAAACAGGATGGCTGGCAACAAATGAAACGCAGACGATAAACCATACGCGTGACAATCGTATACAATCGTAACTAATCGGTAATTTCCGTGTCGATCCGGTAAAGGAATCGAGATAAACATTCGGTTATTTCCGTGATATGACATTTTTTCACCCTTGATTTCACCCGTGTGATAAAGCTTTATTGCCCGGCAACTAGATTCTGATTGATTGACTAGCAAGGTCTATGTCGTATCGTGTATTCAAAAACAGCGATTTTATACGCAAGTATGTGATAAAAAGGTTTACACGAAAAAAAAGGAAGTAGTTTTGTATACTATAATAACTTGAAACAACAGTTATAAAACAACGGTAAGCTATACTCCGTTTTGGTCGCGTGAGTAAATAGTGTAATCATTATGTGACGTCACTCTGTGTTCTGTGTAAAAATGGGATATAGGGTCCTATAGAAACCACAGCGTCCGAACGCAATGGCATCGTAGGTCCGCACCGTACTGCAAACAAGGACTTGAATATACAATGAAAGAGACAAAAAACTACAGAAAGGGTGGTGAAGACAGGTTTACCGATTTGGAACGGTCAGTAGGCAATAAGGCTACTGGTTAGCTTGAATCGATTTTATAGTGCGCACAATCCTCGCTATTAGTCCTGTCTTCAGCGTTCAAATAGACAAGACAGTGTAAACAAAACTACATCCCATCAAAAGGAATTCTCTAACAATAAAATCCACATCCAGAGAAACGAACTAAAGAACACACATTTAAAAAAAAAAAAACTCTCAAGATGTATTCAGAATCGTACTGAACAACCATAGTAGTTGCAGCTAAGGAAAAATCCAATCTAGGGTACGACCAGAAGACTCGAGGGACGAAAGCTCATGCATCCATCTCCCTTAGTTGGGGGTTCAGTAGGTACAATCATAGAGTCCCAAGAGGTAGTCCAGTCATCGCACAAGTGAAAAGTGAAGCGTAATGACTTACTGTAGAGGGGGTCAATCAACTAAACATGCAGTGCGCTGTAAAACCAAAGGGTTATATCCTTTTCTGACGAACTTCCTGATTAAATTTGTAAAGCGGTCAGGAAACCCGCCAGACCCCTTTAACTTTCGCAGTTTATAGAGCACATCTCCATAAAATGAGGGTTGTGATATGCCTAGTCGCAGAAGTGTTTTAAGGTTGTGATGTACTTTTCCAGCAGGCCCTCGTTTGCGGCGGTAGAATTTAGAGAAAGATCTACGTAGTTTGTGATAACGAAAACCCTGCTGAAGAAGTTTACTTGTAATAACTTGATTTCGATCATTGAAGTTTATAACATCATTACACGCTCTAGCAAATCGAATGAGCTGGGAGATATACACCCCGTATGAGTTAACACGAGGCACATCTCTATCCAGGTGTGGATAGTTAAGAAGTTAAAATTGAAATCATCTCTCATATCATAGATTTTAGTATGAATACAATCATTTGAAATCGAGAGATGAAGTTCTAGAAATGCTGCTACTGTATCCGAACTGTTGGCTTTATTCAACGTGAGCTCTGGTGGATAAATGTTAGTAACCATATGAGCAAATAACGGATTACTCAATATTGAGTATGTCATCAAGATACTGAGAAGTATTATTAAATGCATCAATAATTTCACCCTGGCTAGCAGGTGAAAAACTCAACATAAAATCTCTTTCATAGCAGTACATAAACAAATCTGCAACAAATGGCGCACAGTTAGTACCCATAGGAATACCCAACAACCTGGCGGTATAAATAGTTTTACCGTATCTTTATAAAGATGGTAATCCAAAAGAAAAGATAAGACTCTACAAACATCAGTACAAGTCCACAAATTATACTTATCAATTGGGGGCGTTAGTAAAGAAAGCCCTGACATTTATTACAAGCTAGAAAAGTTGTACCTTCTCTAGCAAAATGCCTTCTGAATAAGCTGAAGCAATATTTCTTTGATAAGATTATGTGGTAATGTAGTATACAGTGTAAAAAAGTCGTAGGTGCTTAGAGAAGAGGCATGGAAATGCTTACACCGTAGTTTGTCAAGCACTTCTCCAGAGTTCTTGATAGACCAAAACAGATTGATTCCTGAGTTCGCGAAGGCCTTTCCGCAAATTATTTTACAATATGTTCTTTAATCGCGGAAAGTCAGGAAGTCAATAGATTTGATATATTGGTCGTGGTACATGAACTAGAATTAGCGATAAAACGTGCTGTGTAAGGAATTTTGTGAAGTTTTGGGTATCCATGTACATTGTAGGGAGCTTCGTCTGCCTTACTAATTACAGAAACCTTTATAGTCTCCATAAAGGTCACATGCTGGGAACACATGTCCGTCTCCAGCAGAGGTGTAGTCAGATAAGCAGAAGTGCTCGCTAGCTCAGCATTCAAAGTATTGATATAATGTAGTCATCAGACAATAATTATATTGTTGGAAGCTTTGTTTGTCTGCTGGAACTAGAGCAAATTTAGTATGAAAATTTTGAATACCCTTCTTAATGTGTCGTAAATTGTAAGTAAAAGGCCGTGGAACAGCAGGGATGGATTTGATTCGTAAAATAAAATATGTAATTCAACAATTTCTGAAATAGTATTTTAACCCCAAACTGGACACAAATCCGGCTAGAAACGAAGTTATGGTCAAAAACGGTGATAGATCCCCGCTTCAAATTTTGAAAAACTGAATTCTATTAACTGTTGAACGCCGATTACGGACTTTTGAACGTTTAGCATGGGCATAAGACAAGGTATGTTTTTTAAGCATCGAGCATTTAGGTGCATATCTGTTACATTGATTGATTTAAATAATCACAATATATAAAGGAAGAGGTTGATTTTCAATGCACATACCTCTCGCATGCTTTTGCTTGCCGCCATCTTGTTCTGTCTACACGGTTTCCTAAAAAGTCTACACGGTTTCGATTATTATACAATGTATACCCCATAAGACGTTGGTCGGGGAACATCCTAATTAAAAATATCAAAATTGAAATCATCTCTCATTTATAAAGTTTACTTTTTATTTTTCAATTGGTAATAAAGAGATGTATATCGAGATATGACGATACAGTAACATAAATATGAGATGTACTGAGTTGAAGTTATTTAGGATAGAGTATTAACCAGATCCCGAGTGGTGTTATAAAGGGTTCGATGACATGCCTGAGTATCTGGTGATAGACTCACCATGAAATCTCTTTCATAGCAGTACAAAAACAAATGTGCTACAAGAGGTGAAACGTTCATACCCATAGGTATATCAACAATTTAGTTATATTGGCCGAAGGCCATCAGAGCTTACGGTGATGGCGATCTAACGAGATGGCGAGTTGCCCGTCGTCCGTCCGTTGTTAACTTTTGCTTCAAACAAAATCTCAACATTCAAA